>QNGE01001115.1:162294-191432 GCA_008508345.1 Paragonimus westermani | reverse complement strand
CTCGAAAACTCGCACCTCCGGCCTGTCAATCCACCACAATAGGACCACAAACGCACTCATTTGTACGGCTGGCGTGTGCTCACACACATTGGAAAGCAATACATTGTCGTTCGCCCTGGTGGCACCTCCCCCAAAGCGCGTACACACTATTCCAACAGTCGATTCTTGTCCATCATCTTAGTGGTGTTGACACTTGCGTTTTCGTTCCCAAATGTGCCCCCAAATTGTGAGCAGTATGCTACTGACCAACGAAGCTGTCTATTATACGACAGTGCTTGATGCCAGAGGATAACTCGCCGTAGTCCGGTATGGTTGCTTTAAGTGTCAAGATCGCTAGTGTACATCTCTTAAGTCGAAAGATTGTCTGTGGGCTCTCTGAAAGCTTCGGTACCCTTTTAGACAGAGGTAATACGTGTGCAGCTATGGGGTTGGTCTAAGCGGACGATCCCCGCAGAAGTGATTTTGGAGAAATGGCTTGCTGGTATTAGAGAGAACAGCATTAACTGCCATATAAATCGATTTCCATCTGGACCATAAAATACACGTCCAACTATTGTTTACAATGCAGTTGTAAAGTCTTCCTCACTAAAAGCTCAACATACGTTTCACGAAATACGTTTGAGTGAACGTCCAATGTTATTGCACTGACCTCTTATTGGATGCCGGTTACTTGAATGAATCACTGCTGGCCAACCGCAGATCGTTTGTTGGCCCTGACTTAGTCAAATGGAGATGCCGTAAAACAAGGGGATCCATCGATATTTTGACGATGACTAAATGTATCTTCATCATTCTCATTTATTTTTCCTCAGTAATACTAAAAAGCTGTTAAGCTGATGTTTATCAGGTGGATAAAACGATAGATGTCATCGATTGGACTGTTTGAGATGAGAAAGTGTGGATGAGGGAGCTGTAATCTTGGAATACCACTTGACACTAAAAGCGTGAAGCATGTTCTACACAGCACAGCCCCGTCTTTCAACTTATCCATCAAAGACTGTAAGTTTTTAACAATTATTCCAGTTTACTATTAGCAAGACTATTTGAGATAGGGTTACTAGGTTATTTAAGAATACATTTTAGAACATCCTCCAATATAGGATTGAGCAACCAAGGAATGCTTGGATAAAAAACAAACCAAAAGTCTAGATTTTGTACTGCATCGGTAACAAATATAATGACTGTTCATTCTCCTAGACATACAAATGAAATGTTGATTAAACATTTAAAATTACACGATTAATGCCTATGTTCTTCTTTTCTTCAGTCGGTTTCTGTTGGAACTACTGTACGTATGATTAGCAGTCAGCAAGCTAGCTCACCGACTAGCACAACACAAGAACTTTTGGTGGACAGAAGAAGTGAACGGTCTTAGGTGTTTTGTTTGTTTGATGTTGTTTAAACTATTACTCTTTAAAATATATCTCTCAGAAAATGTTCACATTCTGCCAAACGATAACTTGTTGACATTCCTGCTACCAACTTGTTAAACCAGCAATCTGGGATTCAGACTGGGACAATATTGGAGAAGCGCTGAGGTCAGATGTATAACCAATCTTGGACGTGCTTCTTGTTTCATCGAAAGATGTCCAGCCTTGATCTGGTTATCCCTCATTCCTTTCTGCTTGCATACACTTTACCCACTGGTCTCCTCGAATGACATGTAACAGGGTTTTTAGACCTCCGGTGATAATAGGTAACTTCTCGTACGGCAAAAGACGAACGTTTCCAGATGTTAACATTTTGTTTAATCGCGTCGGTAGCACACATTAAACCACTGATTATATACAAAAAGCGCGTGTTCTCACCTACTCGAAACTCGAGGGTGTTGGCACTCACGGAAATTATGCTGACTTGGCCAATACCCTTGTAGTGGAATCGACTCTAATTTTGTTAGTGGACGTAATAGTTAGTTTTTGTTCTTGTTGGCACGAGCTTTCTACAGATAATCCGCCGTTTTACCTAAGCGACCGATGAGAATAAACAAAGTGTCAACTCCTCGTAAACTCTGTCTTCTTGCGGAGTAGATGAATTGAATCAAGGGAACAATGTTTCCAATTTCCATTTTTCAAAATCTATCGGTTCTCATCTTTGTAGCATCATATAGAAGTGCCAGTCTAACAGTAGATAGTCATGATAGTAAGTTCAGATCACTGGTACTGTGACCCGCAAAAGCAGGTTCGTCAAAGTGATAACATCCGATTATCGAGGCTGGTGACGTCCATCTGATCAAATCACGTTCAGGCAGCTGGTCAGTTTGTATTTCCTATTGTGCCGCAGGTAGCGTATAAATATGTCGCGTCTATTTTTACACACTGCTGTACATGTTCCTTATCGGACACAAATTAGCCCAATGCTCTCTAATACCGTTCCTTCGTTTGCTGTGTAAAATGGTTATCAATTCGTTGACGTTAGGAAGTTGGCGGTCGTACAGATTTGTCACAGGATGGCTTACTTCAGACAGGAACATGTTGGTCGTGCTAATTTGAGAAGTCAGTGTTCTAGTACACCGGGTTCACGTAATTGCTTAACCCTGTGTTATGCTCCAGTCATCAGTAGTCTCGGTATACAAAAGCACGGTGCCTCAATCTTGTTCGCACCGTATGCATTCCAACCGTCGAATTTTTCATACTTTGATGTTAAAACAGGAGTGACCAGGTGCGTAGATACTGTCAAACCAGGGGTTGAGGAACATTCATAATACCCTTGCGATAATTCCAAGTGACGGGAGCCGGCTGACACAGAGACGAATGATCAAAGTGAACTAACCTACTCACATCCCCATTGGGGACAGACTCAGGTTCTAAGCTAAGATCCGATTCAATAACCATAAGGGAATTAAAAACCACCCTTCAGCAGCAACCGCCATTCAGGAATGACAAGGAATGTTACTGACAGCATATGTTCGCGCTGTTCTTGCTGGACTGATTGTATGGTTCCACATCAGGGGGCGGGATAGGGTTGTCTCAATAGGTGGACTAGGAGCTGGATATCCCAAGTTGTAGACAAGCATTTTGTACTCAGAAAGTGTACTCCATTCATACGAATCCAATCACTACACTCAGCTACCACCATTAACGTATATTCCATTGAAAAGCCTTGTAAGCGTAGTATCCCATAACCCCTCAAAGGCAGTAAGTTTATTAAGGGTACGAAAATTTGCCAAATTCATAAGTCCTAGAGCATCCTAGTCGAGACAAGATCACCTGATTACTACGAGCCAAAATGGAGGTTCTAAGTACAGCGGTCACTATCGTTTTACGTATATTTCGTCCCTGCTTAACACGAATTTCACTAAGCGTTGAAAAGCTTTCGGTTACCGGTTGGTCGGGTTTCGGGAATCGGGCAACGGCGCTAATTCATTTAATATAGAAATAAGTATACGGATGATTTCCGGCATAAGAGATTTTGATGCCTCATTACCCGGTGGATAGTCACAACGTGCTTGCTTATAGATGAGCACGTCCCCGTTGAGACCTAGTTGGTGTGCGATCGCACAAGTTTGATCACATGTCGCTGAACTGCCTGTGCCACCGGGTTCAGTTGGACCAGACGTTCAAAACCTAACACGTGAGCAGGTAGGCCTAGCTAATCAATTTTGTTCACGCTCCCCTAGATCGGTAAAGTTTAACCCCTCTATTTGAGGACCGGACCAAGTATCCTCACTCAAATAGCTCCCAAGTTGAAATTCCATTGTGCTCGTCGTGATCAATGATCGTCATTGGATTTAAACAGTGGGAAACTGCCGGGACTAGAAACACCCATAGGGATGTTGTGAAATCCAGGTCGATGAAGTTGCTATTGCAAAACAGCATGCTGCTTTTCATCTGGTGGGAATTTTTGGCTTCTCAATGATTGACAAGACATCATTCAGTGGCCACTGTAAATGCAACTTCACTCGATAGAATACTTTGGTTCACCTCAATGAGATCACTGAAAAGAACCACCATTCATCAGGGCATCAAAAATGTAAGTCTACACTACGGACAGCCACTTCATCAAAATCACATGTAGGATTTCTTTGTCATCAATGAAGTGCACAGAATGCACGCAGGGTACGTGTGTACGGTTGGTGGCATCCGATTCGGATTAGCTTCTCACAGTGACCGAAGCCAAAGGACGCCTACGCCTAACCATCACCGCGAATGGCTTGCGCTGCACCAATTTTGGTTCCACCCAAAAACCACATATGCAGGGTAAACCCGAAGAAATACGACCGGTAGGCGTGTGAGTGGGGCGTTTGCGTCCAGCCGGCCAATGCTGGTTAGCCAACTGATTGGCTAGCAGGGAAGGGAAAACCTTGATAAACAGATTGGGAATAACAACGTTACGAGCAATTTGTAATACGTTTCAACCACCTCGGGTGGCCTTCTTCAGGTGTGTTGTAATCGAAAAAATTTTTGATTACAACAGGCCTGAGGAAGGCCACCCGAGGTAGTTGAAACGTATTACAAATTGATCGTAACGTTGTGTTATTCCCAATCTGTTTATCAATAACATGTTAAACACGACGCCCAAACTGTTCAACTTCATTCGTACTAAATTTGGTACAGATATCGTACAAAGGAAAACCTTATCTCTTGGAAAGTAAACAGATAGAGACTGCAATGACGAGATCTAAACTGAGAAGAAAGATCTGTGAAGTTTAATGCGAGAGGCATTACAGTATAGGAGTGCAGGTTAGAGCATGTCAGAGAAGGTAAGGATGAAAAACGAAATTCACAGTGAACTACGAAAAGTCAGACAGACCATTCAACAAACTGAACACCAACAAAGTTGGAGAAATGAATGGGTAGAAGATTGCACACATCCAAGTTTCTGAAAAGGGGAGCAGGTTAATTGTCAATGACCAGGCTCTTGACGGATGCAGTGATTAGCAGAGACAGTGAATATACTGCTATTGTGGTGGATTGACAGGCCGGAGGTGCGAGTTTTCGAGCGATCGGCCGAATACCTCAACGTGGGGGAGGTACGTTCAAAAGCCTGCCGCGATCGGATCAAGAACAACGTGCGCGACCGGATGAGTCATCGCTCGACTGGATCGGACCAACGGGCGAGGCAGGGCAGGCGAAATACGACAGACGGCCAGATCGGAGGCGTGGTTTTTCCAACATTTAGAGGAACATCTCGACACGATGTTGGAATACGGTCAAGGCCAACATTGGGTGGATGGCGGACAGCACGAGCAGCCGGACGAGCCATCGCGCAACGAAATCGGACAAACAGACGAGGAATGGCAGGCAGAAAACCACCCCGGTAGAAGGCGCCGATCACACACGTAAACCGGTCAGAAGTGCACACGACGCGAGAACGGAAACCGGGGGGTGTTGCGGGTTGGAATTATGACTCATAAACGAGAGAGTGCGCGTTGCATGTGACTGGCGGTTTGGACAATACAGATTGTGTTTTATTGGACACCTTCTCGCTACAATATAACCTACCTGATCAGAGCCTGAGGTACTCGTCCTATCTTCGCCGACAGTGTGCTGTGACTACGTAGGTGACCTAATTCTAATCGGCCACCGCGTTCGCGGCCGGACATATCGCAACGCCGTATATTCATGTCATCACGACCTACGGCACCGATAGTACTCTTGCCTACCGTGCGCTTTCGTTTTTGGCCGCACAATAACTACGCGGTGAACTTGTGGATGCCCGTCCGAATCATATTCCTCCAGGCCGTCCGGTTCAACGCCAAGTCTTCCCAGCATCTAACATCAATATTATAACGTGGGAGAATTGCCTGAATAACATCCTGGCATCTCTGCTTTTGAGTAACACGATTTTTCTCACCAGCTTTCACTTGTCCACGAAGCAGCTGCTTCGGAATACGGTCATCGCCCATCCGACGAACGTGACCTAGCCAACGGAACTGATTCAGCATCAGCAGGGCTTCCATGTCTGTTCGCTACAGTTCCTCAGTGTTCAGAATCATGTCCGACCACCGAATACCTAAAATGCGCCTCAGGCACTGCACACAGAAGCGGCTCAGGCAGCATACTTTCGGTTGATACTATATTCATGTTTCATTGCCGCGCAGCCGTATCGAAAACACCATTGAGCGGTAGACACACTGTTTAGTGCTTGGCTATAAATTGTGGTTTTTCCAAACACGTCTTTCAAGACGTCCGAAAGCAACACTAGCCTTCGCCACGTGAGCACTTATCTCGCGGTCCGCGGACAGATCTGTCGACAAAGTGCTACTCAACTAGCGAATGTTCACGAAGCTATCGGCAACGTCTCCAATGACGCGAATTTGGGGTGGAGGTGCATAAACAGCACATCCATCCGGAGAAGGGTGAAAGAAAGTAATCGTCTTACCTGTGTTGATATCCAGTTCAATCTTGGATGCCGTGGACTCGAATGCCGTGGCTGCAGTTCGTCCTCACTATGTGTGAACAGCGCGCTATCTCCTGCGAACAGAAGCTAATCGTTGAAGCATGTAACAGGATTGTGGGAATAAACGTCGGATATTCAGCAAACGCTCGTCCGTCTGGCACTCTACCTCAACGCCGTCCTCCGCCGAGTCACGAAAAGTAACTGCTACCATCACAGTCAAATATAAACTGAATATGGCTAAGGCTAGGACACAACCATGCAACACACCAGTGAAAATGTCAAAATCACCAGTGGTCTATGCACACGACTGTACCTTGGTCCCCATAACCTCATCCAACACTCTAACTGAAATGACCAACTAACTCGGACATCGGAACATATCAAGCACCGTCCACAACGTCCGACGGATTACTCAATCAAATGTCTTGATGAAGTCCATGGAGAGGATAAACAGAGGCCGATTATGTTCTCGGCACTTCTCCTGAAGCTGTCAAGCAGCAAACACCAGGTCGATCATACTCCGACTCACCCGGAATCCACACTGATCCTCAGAAACATTTATCCCAAATACTTCAATATTCAGCCGGTTCAGAAGGCTTCTGGCAGGCACCTTGATTGTGTAGCTCAGATGACTGGTGACTCGATCACTGTCAGTACATTGCTTCCTGTCCTTACCTTTGAACAAGGGCACGGCATCATCTCGTGCTCCCAGATAGAGTGAATCAGCTAGATCAAAGCGCGTTCCAACATCGGCCCACCATTCTTCAGGATCTCACCTGGTAGTCCATCCTCACCTGCAGTCTTCCCGTTGCGCAGCTGACCAATCGCTCTCTGCAACTCCAGCAAATCCGGTAAGAGAGAAAGTAAGGGTTTGATGGCCTGTTCACAGTCACACATTCGATGGCAACAAGGCGAATTAGTAGGCTACCAAGGTGTTTGTGCCACACTTTCAAGATGTCCACAGGTTGAGTGCACAAGCAACCGGTGTCCACGTCAACCAGTTCTTTGGTAGACTGGACGTAGAACTCCTTGTGTTTTCAACGATCTGCGTAACCCCGCATCCGTTCACCCTGCTTCTTCCGCCAGTTGTCCTTGATTCCGCGAAAACGCTCGGCCAGTTAATGGCGGATACTTCGGAACGTGGCGTTCTTCGCTTCATTGTCTCGGTCCATTGTAGAAGTGACAAACGTACCAATCTGGAGATAGTCATGTTGCTGTCATCGAACCAGTCCTGGCGTTTGTTACACTCCTCACGGAACGTCTCGAGGACCGCATACTCTGGAGGTAGTGGATGCAGGCGCGTTGTGAAGACAAGCAGCAACTGCACTTTGAAAAGTAATCTTCAACTCAGAGTTCTCCAATTGTTTGATATCCAACGTTTGCTATTGTCTGGAAGAACTACAATAAACAGACATGCAAACATGAATAAACAATTTGGTCCTGATCAGCGTATGATCTGTGTTACTGTCAGTGCCGCGCATCACCCATGTGATACGCACCTCACGAATGTCGCGTTGTCGCACAATCACGTAGTCAAGCAAGTGATGATAACCGTTTCGTGGATGGGTCCACGTCGTGATGTCGCTCCCATCCAGCTGGAATCGGGTGTTCTTGATAGCCAGCTCGTGAGTAGCACACATGTGTAGCAGACGGTCACCGTTCTCGTTGACTGAACCGTCGCAGTAGGGTCCGAGGTTTCCCGGCCAAGCTACCGAGTCGCGCCCAACTTGAGCGTTCAAGTCGGGCAGAGCAAATAGTCGGTCACTCACGGACGCCGACCGGATTGTGGCGGACAGTTGATCATAGAAATGGTCCTCTGTATCACCAGTGTGACACACGGTTGGACCATGAACATTGATAAATGTAGCACACCCACCTCGACCGAGTCACAGACACATGGATAACATTCGAGAGCTGATGTCGTGCGGTTCGTCTACCATCGAAGCATTGATGTGATCAGCGACTGAAAAACAGACACCATGCTCCCGAACACTGTCTGCCGGATAACCTATCCAGCTGAAGGTGCACTGGCACCTGCTTCCCTTGGTCTGCAAGCCTTGTCTCACTCAAGGTTGCTACGTCGATTCTATATCGACGCAGTTTCATTGCGATCAGGGTGGTGCGTCGTTCCGGCCGTTTTGCGATGCTGCATCGACCCAGCAGCGTGCGCACGTTCCAAGTTCCAATGGTAAGCGTCTTGCGCCCCCGGGTCTGTCTCAAGTCGGTCTTCGGGGCCCTGAATACTGATTGGGCATTATCTGCTCGGGGCTTCGTGTTGGAGGGAAGTATGAGGGTAAGTGTCTGGCAGTAGCACGTTTTCGCCTATCCACCCTGCCATGTGCAGCAGATATGTCGACCCGGTTTAGCCTACGCGAAGGCCGATACAGTATGGGATTCGGTTTAGGTTGTGGTTTCATGGTTTACGTCAGCTTGTTATACTCTCGGGACGCCCAGACCTATGAAGGAGAGCTAGTAAGGTCATCAACCAAAAACTCTGGCTCAAAAACCTGTGCGGCAAGGCAGCAGGTGGCGCATACGCACAAATGTGCATCAACATAAACCACCTAGACCAGGCTTGACAGTCACAGTTCATGAAATTTGGCACACTCACACAGGAACGGTAATGTTGCACAAACAAACCTATGACACATGCGCACAAAATCAGACCAGAAAAACAACAGTAAGGCGAACCAAAACACGATACATTGGCACCATCCACAACGAACATATTTGCCTTTATTTCTGGCTGCTCCGCTTTGAACAATCTGGCAAGGTTGAACCTGCAAGGACCGGAGTCCCATTCGGCACAACCCACCGGATCAAAACTGCACGCGAGTCCGACCACCATGTCAAGGTAGCAAAAAAGGTCAGGTGCATATATACACAAGCACACACTATGTTCATACCGTGGAAATCGTTCGACATCGTTTAAGGAAGTTGACTACCTCACCATTACTGTCACGCTGCGCTGATTCACGTTTTTTTATACTAACTCCTGCAACACCTGCATTCACGAACTAAACCGGGTGGGCACAGCGTGCGCACGTAAATGTCCAATGTAAATGTAGCGATGGTTTACTTGCAAAGTTCCTAAAGCGTACCCTGCCTTCCAAGAGTCATCCTAAAAACTTCTACCTCCATCATGAATCTAGCCTCAGTGGTACCTCGATGATACTCTGAACGATGAGCATGAAAAAATGCAAACCTCTCTAATTGCTCCTTTTTTTCTACCTCTCATCTTCAGCAGTATTCAAGTTCCAGCCAAGTGGATCATCTATAGGCCAGCCGTCATCTTGACCTTTGGCCGATTCCCGACGTTAACACCGTTGAGTGTTCCGTTGATCCCACACCACTATACAAAGCTTCACGGAATATACAAGTGAAGATTCACTTCACAGCAGTTTTCAGCATTTCCTTTTCAACCGTCTGTCACCACTTTCTATGATGGACTACATCACATCAGTCGTTTTTCATTGTGGTTTATCAGTGGCACCCAGATTGGGTTTTTGCTGGAACCCGGTATCAGGTAAATCTTTGACCTAAACGTTCGGGTGCAGTTCATACCTTGTCTATTCAACGAATGAAAGATATGAACAACTGTTACAGCGTTACGGTCATCATCCACATTAGCCTGTGACACCTCAGTCTCCGTTTCTTCGTGATAACCTCAAACTACTGATTCCTGCGCAGCTTCACAGCGGGATAAATCCTCCAGGACTCGTATCGTCTACTCACTATGAAACAAACTAACGTGCAATCCGAATTTTCACTGTATCCTTGTTTCATTTGGGTTTTGGTTTAACACCAACACTCAGTAGACTGGGCGCAATGTGTTGGCCTTCCGGATGATTTATGCAATGAGCGTAGCCACATGCCTTGTGTCGCATCATGGCATTGAGAACAATACCACTGCAACGGGGAATTCTCCTAGTTTCGTAGGCATTCTCGCATATACGTCCGCGTCTCACCTGGTCTACAGGTATCTGGTGGGCAACCAAGCGACCATGTTACTAATTACGTGTGATACAACAATGGGCAGCCCGGGACATTGGCCTGGAGGCATATCTTTGAACTTTGTCAGGAAGACCTCGGGTTGCGGATCAACATTCCCAGCCTCACTGGTGTTACAAAGACTATGACGCATTGGTCATTGAATTTCAACCAGACCCAACACTTGATCGCCCCCATGACATGTGATGTGCAGAGGTAAGTGCTTGTGGATATCAGTCGGCTGCGCAAGTTAATCAGCCTTCAGACTTGTAACACACATCGAGTTACCGAATACTTCAGCAGGCAGAATGTGTATGTGACTAAATGTATGCGAAATGGCCAGTCTAATTTTCGCCAGCGCTTGCATAAGCTATAGTTGCAAAGTCCCTAACAGACTTTGTGCAGTAAACTTTACCACAAGTAAAGATGTACTGAACCCATATCAAGCGCTAAAATTATCTGGTCCAGTTACCACAAGTTAACGAACTGTTCCTATTAACTACTTTACCATTCTGGTAAGTTAACTTTCAATTCTGAAGTTTCAATCCAAGTTAACAGCACTTTTCGAATGCTTGTAAAGGCTAGGCTGTAGATCCTAAGCGTGTAACTTTGGTGATCTTAGAGGTCACTGCTGTAAGAATTCCGTATATAGGCAGCCACAAATTGGCAAAATTTAGCCAGTATCCATGTGTGAAAATCATGACATCTGATGACGGTTGCTTAGATATCCAAAACCAAGGTGGTTATACGTATCTTTTTTTCTGTTGGGAATTGGGAATCGAATTTGAAATTTTGTATTAAGTATGTTACCAGAAGAAACTGGCAGATCGTCATTTGTTTGGTGAAAACTATGAGATAACTCAAGCAGGCCATCGCAGCCACATTTCATTAAAACGTAAAAGCTGAATGTAAAAAATAACCGTAATTCAGTTTATTCAATTTTGCATGTTATAGGTCACAGAAAGTCTGTACACAGGTTTGCGAGCCACAGGGGCAGATTTCTTTTCTATTCAAGTTTGCCTAATTTGTCTCTAATAGCTCGACATTTTGTAGTTGTCCAACCTTTAACGAAAGATACTATAAGGCCGATTAATTGTCCTCCATATCTAACTTTCTGCTTTGTAGTCTTCCTGTTGGTGACACCTTGAAACTGAAACAGTATTCCGACTTGTCTTTCTTCTGAACCGTTCAGTATAAATTCGGAAGCACATAAGCATTCTTTGCTTCATCGAATCCTTAAATTATTTTTGTGAATCCTACGAATTTTGAACCAACCAGTGACATAGGGGTAGCACATAAGCTGGGAATGGTGCGAACTCTAACCCTGGGCACTTCACATGCTGCATTTCGAAGCCACATTAGTGCACAGATGTCTGACCTCGGCTACGTTAAATGTACGTAAAATGTGAGGATCCGTTAAGTATTCACAGTCAGACCACCAGATATATGCGACTTATAAATACATTTTAAAAAGCGGTCTGTCAGTGGTTCTACATATGGAGAAATCTTTTGCTAACTTTAGCGCGGAGATGAAAAATACTTGAGGGTACTCATTTTTTATAGTACTGAACGACAGCGTTAAGAAAAAAGTGATGTACATGTTGAAATTAATTTCCACTCTCAAGATCAACAAAGTTGGAAGCATGGAACCGTAAGAGTAAGCAAACCGATTTTCTATTTTGAAAGATTAAGCATGAAAAATCACTCTCTACAAGTACTCAGTGGAGCCGAAACATGTCAGCGGTGCAAAACAGTGCACGCTTAGGGGGATTTCTTTGTACATATCCCGTAATTTGTCTGTGTTAACAGGTAACTGCACTACTGACGAGCCTTATCAAGAACGAAGTTCGAGTATGACGCTTCTTCTCGGAGGGATCTGTAGCAGAAATTTACAAAAATGCGAAGGCTGAGATCGATTGTGAGAGATACTCAAGTGACGTATACGAAATCCCTCTGCTACTTAGCAGTACTAACTAAATTTCTATGTACGGAAACAAGACTAATGTTCAGTTCAATTATTGTTTAGCATATTCTGTTTCGTGCCAGAATTTCTGTTCCAACAATTGTGTTGACCATCCCTTTGTAGACTTCAAGCCTGAGTTGACCTAATTGTCACATATGAACCTGTGTTTAGTGCTCAGGATGTCCAGGTGTTTCCTTTGGTTGGTCCCAAAAAAGCACCATTAATTAGACGACAGTCAACGGTTTCATTTATAGGATAATTACTAATGAACCCTAGTAAACTTGACTGTGTTAAGCTGCAGGTGATAAACGGTATTTAGCTAAGTTTTCAACAATTTGCCTGAAATGAGATTAATAACGACCTGTTGAACGTGAGCAAAACGTCCCACCCTAGACCATTTTAGACTCACCTGGAAAAATCAATGCAAATATGCATTTTTGCCAGGAATGCAAACTTAATAGGCTGAATATGACTAAATGCTACTGGTCTCAAGAATCATTATCCAAATGAATCCGTTGATTTCATCCCTCAAGATGTGTGGACTTTTACAAGAGTTGAAATCGAATGGTAATTTAGTAAACAAGTGAATAACTTCTACTGTGCTTGCACTCAAAAGGTTGTTATTGCCTAAACTCAATTTCAAAGTTCCGAAACCTTGCATCCACATACCACACTATTGTCACTCACCGTGTCTTCCCAAGACGTCCAAGTAAAAACCCTACACGTCTTTCACCCAGTGTCTGTGGCCTATGTTTATCCGCATAGCACTTGATACACACCTTCATGTGATTCCCACAAATGAACTTTGAGTTTCAAGTGGCTTCAAATTCGATACCTACTTGTTAATCGGAAGTGCACTTTGCTTGCATGTTATAAACTCGATAGGAATATATCGTTTAAAGAGTTATCAGAAGCAGTAGTAACCGTATTAAAATAAGTTGTTATAATCACTCTGTACCTTTTTTTGTCTTCCTTTGTTGGATAGCCCTTTCTCGTGTTCTAATATCACTTTTCTGTTCTTCAGTACCAGTTTAGGACATCTCCAGGGATTTCTGTGGTAATGGTCTTACTAATCGGTTTGAACGAATCGGATTACTTTGACAAACGGATGGCAGAGAGTGGGGACTGAAACATAGTGCCGTTGAATTCCAACCGAATCGATTTGGTTAACCGCCGCAACCCACGGTAGGCAGAATACATTGGGACATTACAGCTGAGAGATGTGGTCCAGATGAACATGCTCTTCATGGTGATGGGTACAACAGTTTGTTAGCCTGACGGGGTTGGTGGTCGTCGTGGTCTTCACATTCTAGCGTGCTTAATCGGCTTTCACTCATTGTCTTTTTGTTCAAGTGCGATTTGCTTGATTTGTATCACTGTGTATTTATATCATGTGACGTGTATTGACCGTATGAAAGTACAGCCGGAAACATTTTGGAAGGCGAACCCATCAGTGTTCAATGTGCATGAAAACACTGAAACGCATCCTCGTTTTAACAGCAGTTTCGGCTATAGGAAAAAGTCAGGTCAGCGTAAAACGGTACAGCAACTAGACTTCGTCTATCTCAAAGAGTCTTCATCCCCTCTCCTGTGTCAGTTGGTTGTATTAACGAGGAACCCAGTGTATGTCATTTGCCATAAAATTCATGGAACAGTATGCACAAGTGGTGGATAAAATACTTGTTAGTAAGTCCCTATTTTACCGAGTGTGCTTACGAGTGTGTATCGTGGTTGTGGACAAGTCATGATTGGATATTGTTTCCGAAATCTATCGATTTCCGGTTGTCAATCCCCTTCAAAGTAAAATGCACGTCCACGATGGGTCCGGTTATATTTAGAGACATACTGAAAATTTTTATAAAGTCAATGCTAAGTAGTGCCATGATAAACCAGAGTATATTTTCCTCCCCATAAGACATCGACAGTCATTTCAATATGCCATAAATAGTACAATCTCACTCGCCGTTGAGACACGTCTGATGCTTAAATTATAAATAAACATAGCCATGGCCACGACGAACCAAGTCATAATTTTGTTAGCTATGGACACATAGTAAATGAAAAACGAGAGTGGCAGGCTATCGGTGTATTGAAAACAGATTTTACAAATTGAATGGCTCAACGGTTAAAGCTTTCGAAGTCTACGGTGAGCAGATTGATTTCACTTAGTCCTGATAATGATGTTCACTCTGAAACAACGAATATTCATGGCGCTCAAGTAAACTGAAAGCAAACTAGTGCTAGTAGAACGAAGAGGTAGTCAGACAGGACAACTGTTCACTTCATAATGAGTAGACTGGCCTCCCGTAGTAAATGAACTTTCGGTTCTTATGAGATTCTTGCTCCACCGTTACTTCGTATCATGGTCAAAGTTAGTGGACCACATTAAGTTGACCATAAAGAAGGTCGGTTTAATGTCTCAGAAAGGTGTAGTTAGTGTATATACGTCTCTTTTCGTTTGCCTTGTACTAATAGATCATGGGACGCACATCTGCCCCTGAATTCACTAGCTGTTGCTGTGTCACCGAAGTCCAGACAACCGACTATGTGATATGTAATGGGCCCATCTCCACTATCTCCTTTTGTGACGACGGTTTCAGTGTACCAGCTATACAGACGATCGATAAATTGTCTTCTATACCAAGGATCACACCTACCATACCAATGTTGTGGGCCACGAACACGGGTGACAAGGATTTTTTATCCAGAAGACTGACGTAGGTGGTGTATGTTTCACTAACGCCCGGAACACAAACATTCATTTGTACATAGCAGTAATCCCGAGATTCTACAGTTGTCTGTGAGAAATTCGTGTGTGGAAAACATCATTTCTGACCGGATTGCACTCCAATGTCTTTTCTTGTGTTCTCCCGGTTTACTTCAATACTCAGATACGCGCCTCCGTCCGACTAAACACCAGTGGCACAATAAAAACATGCGCTTTCAAAACACTAAGACAAAGTTGTGGATTACAGGTTGAATAACACACTGACGAATTCATGGTTTTCCAAGGTAGGTTGTGAGAAAGTATGGCCGTAACTTAAGAAACATACGCGCAAAAAACCTATCAATCATGGGTAGACTTTTTGCACTTTACTGAATACTCCTCAGTTAATTGTTAACGATGTAGTCTTTACATAACGCTACTAAATAGATTTATACTGTTGGACAGTTTTAATTTCGCACTCACGCATAATGGAAGTGTCAGTGTCCCGCCTTCAGTTCATCCTTGTTTCTTAATACACTGTCGTATTATCGGTTTGTTTAAATAGAAACGGCTGTACATATATGGCAAGCTATAAGTAATAAAACTCAACGTGTTTGTGTGAAAGATGTCTCTGTATGCAGAAAAACACAGTTGGTCACTTTCCCTCTCTCTGCAGATGGACAAACATTTAAGATTTCTGAAAAACCAAACTGATGGGAATATACGAAAGCACGTTTTTCTTAAAGGCACACATAACCGGCTTCTCAAAGATAGTAGACGCACAGAGGAAGAGCTGTATCTCTCCCAATTAGTGTTAAAAGCGATCAGCCGTAGAAGTTGACTAAGGTGTCCCAAACACAATCATTCATGGACTGTGTTGTAAAAAGAAGGCCAGACGGAAATTAGCGAGTTCTGATTAGAAGCATCGCGTTTTTGTTACAAGCATTAGAGATTTTTATTTGGATGAGAAACTACTGCTGTAGGGATTAGCTGAGGTTAACACTTTCATGGACATAATTAATACCGCTAGATGAAAGCATTTCGTGTTGACCCGTCAGTACCAAGTTTACAATAGCATGAAACGGCTTTTCCATATGGAACAGTTAGGGTGTGTGTGGGACGAATGGTCGATCGGTAGGTGCGGAACACTGTACTGCCGAAAAACGGCAATGTCATTGAAACACGCAAACAACAAGTGTCCGCAGTCACAACACACCTCCTGACTACTGGTCACGCCATCGACCCGACTTGTGCATTCAGAATCCTATTATGTCATCATAGTCCAACATTCTTGCGGTTTGTTGGGGTAGTCACAATCACTCGACTGAAGCCGACTCCCGGTATTGAGGAACAGTTGTTCGTGACCTTGACCCTGTCCTGAACTTAGTGACCTTTCTTGACCCACCGATCGACCGTTCATCCCTCACACACCCTAACCGTTCGATATAGAAAAGCTGTTTCCTGTCATCGTAAATTTGGTACTGACGCGTCAATACGAAGTGCTTCCATCTGCCAGTTTTCGTGTTCTAACATGTTTGTTCAGACAGATGAAGGGAACGAACTGTTTCAAATAAGTAATGCCATCAATATCATAGCCACTAATTAGTGGTAACGGGCTTTAAGACAACGATCATGCCTCACTCAATGCATGAGGCCTGACGTTTATCTCAAACTCAGCTCAGTGGCAACAGGCTGGCATAAAAGAGAGAATACAGGGCTATATTGCACTGAATTCGAAGTTCTATGACCTGCGGCCAGATTGATCTACTCAACCTTGACAGTCTATTCGATTAACAAGAGGGGATTTTGGTGATAATGATTTTCTGGTACCAGCCCACTCAACCATCATTTGTCACACTTCGCATACCAATAATAACGCAATAAGTGTTTAGCTGGCGTTCCCATGGTTCGTTGTTTGTTTGTTTGTTTGCAAGATGTCGTTTTGCTAATTGTGCTGTGCTTGTTCGATCTCAAGCTGTTGACCTGCTGGAACTTATGAGTGTTCTGTTTAAGGTAGTGACCGGTTCCACATCTTCCCTTCAGACTGTACAACTTCATGTGTTTCAACCCACATATCAACCCACAATGTTGAGTCGCTATATTTCTTTATTGGTTATGGTGACCTGTTTGGGAGAACATCTTATTCTGTGCTATGCAACCGACGCTAATTAACCTTCTTAATACCTATTTCCGATGTCTGTGTGTACTGATTCATGAACTACGCCTTCACCTTATTCCTGTTGGCTATAAAATGTGTTCGCACCGTCCTTCCAAGTTGCTACGATCATATCCTCTGTCCTACCGACCTACTAACCAGTGCTGGTATCCAGCGTACAGTCCGCTGTTGTTTATGACACTTCACTGTCGTTTTCTGCCCGAGTAACTGCTAAACTGTTTTCAGTGTGCCGTTCGTCTTGGACATTGATCCTGCTTCTGGTTCGAGCCTTGCATTACTTTGCGCTGCGTTGTTTAAACTGATCAGTGTTCACTTGAAAACAAGTATTATTCTACTTACCAATTCTGTACAGTTTAGGTTTTCAGCATGAATCATAGTTGTGATTTGCTACATACATCTTGTTCATGGTTGTTCAATTTAGCACCGTAATGAGCCATTGTCTATATTACTGTCTTCAACTTTGGTATTTGGGAGAGTTTACTTATTAACATCTCAGTTGGTTGACGTTGAGGATTTGTTCTGTCGTCAGCGATCCTTTGCGGGCAATCGACAATTAAACCTGTTTCATCGACTGTATGTTGTCGACCGATTTCGATGTTGTATAGAATTAACAGATATGTTCATTCACAGAGATGAAAAGGGTTCATCTGTTTTTAAAAATCTGCATCCGTCCTCGATATCTGCGGGACCATCACCAGATTCCAAAGCCGACGTCGATTACCGCATAACATTGCTGCCAGTAAAAATTCCGAAGATGTTGACTAAACTAATACAATTAAGCTTTCGTGGATTTTGCACTGAGAATAAAGTTTACTCGATGAACATGTAAACCGGCATATTTGACCGCGTCCGTGTTCAGAACAGGTGATAAGTATATTCTAAGATCAAAGATTGAAATGATATTAATTAGCAGCTGTTACTCCATCACCGGTCAAAAAAGGAATTCCCCATGTTGACCATCTCTATTCAGTGAGTCTAAACAGGTACAAAACCAGTCGTAGAGTGTCGGTTCGAAGGTAAGCACCAAGAAGGATTACAAACACCATTTCGGGTCATTGAAGCAGTAGTCAATACAAACTGGCACTCCATGGTGAACTGTGTCCATCCAAATTAACGGTTTTTTTATGGTGCAAGAGGAAATTCAGTTTATCTGTCCTCCACCTAACAAAAATAGACAGATGTAGAACGTTTGAAAAAAGCCAAAAGCTATTGAGTTGTATAACAACAGTGTTTATTGGGTTGACGTGGAGGACAAATTTTTTTCAGATGTACAGTTGTCGGTGTTTATCAAAACGGTGGTTTGTTACCACATTGGTGGACATCTCAGACGTTACATATGCCAGAGTTTGTTACAAGGAATCCACGGAACCATCGACTAACCGAAAACGGTCCTTTTAGCCTTTCTAGGTCATTTGATTAGGAAAAACATCCATTTATGAACGTTCCATCATTTTTTCAACATAATACTGCAGCCTAAATTCAACAATGAATTGTCACTATGCGTACTGTAAAACTCTAAGAAGTTCTATACACCCTGAGTGGGAAGTAACTAATGTTTGGTTCCTGCCATTGTTTCTCATCTTAATCTTGGCAACTTACGGTAAACCGAGCCTTTCAAAGAGACATGCAACACTGAGTAGCTTTTGCTTGTCTGGAGTGGCGGTTGTGTAGCTTTCGTCGAATGATGAAAGATTGTGCGTCGAAGGAAACCAAAAATGGCATCGACCAACCCTTCTGAAATAAAAACAACAACCAAACAAACAAACAAAGAAGCAAACAAGCTAGTCAATAACGTCTCACACATCTCCCGTGGGACAACAGCATGAGCAGGCTGTGATACTGTCAAGATGCTCGAGTCTAGATCGAATACACATGATGATTATTCGAATGCAAGGACATTCACTTAGGAGGTCAGTATTTTAACCAACGGTTTTAGAAACAAGAACTGTAATATGAGGAAGAGAATATGTTACAGAGGTTAATGCTCACTTAGTCATCTGTTTCACGAATCTCCAAGAATGGGTCAAGTGTGCTTTGCTTCCTTTTGTTTCTCAATCGCCTTTAGCTCACGCTGCGAATGTGTTATTCGAGACAATGATTGCGTGCTCAGATCTCCTTTATGCTCATCGGACATTTCATAGGTCTCTAGCCTTGTGATTCCCACTGAGGCACCACTCATTTATGCAATCTAGTTATTCGTCCATGGTTCAACGTTCAAGCAAACTGGGTTTCGTCCGACAAAAGCATTGCATCGTTTTCCACGAACACTTTGGACCAAACTCCACCTCCAAAAGTGTTTAATATGCGGTTCCCGGACAACTTTTTTTCCGTGAAGATGTCTAATGCAAATTACCAGCGTATCTTGAAAAATCGCTTCATTTCAGGAAGTTTCCATCTGGTGGATGCACGTTGTTTCCTACACAGACCTGTTTGTTATTGTACACTGTCGTTAACTGGTTAACAAACATCAGTTGGACACTTCAAAGCCGACAGTGTACAGTGACAATCGGAATACTTAACTACGCATGAAAGGGAGTTCCACTATATCATGCATACGAAATAGTTTGCAACCTGACTTTAATGCAATGAATTACGAGTGCAATGATGGTACAATTGAAATCGGATTATGAAAACCGGCGCTATTTCTTCCGAATCAAACAACAGTAACAGAAGCTATATATCAGGCTGGTGAACAAATTGAGGTCTTGCATGAACACCCCCTCGGTGAGATTCAGGGGACCACAGTAGCTTCAACATTATCATCTGTATCAGCTAGTCGATAAACACGGTTCTCCGCTGTAAACGAAGAATTACTATTAGAAAGTCATATGCCCAATTTTATTCGACAAGTCTTTCTAGAATGTGAATTATGCACAAAGGCTTAGGAAATGGTCAAATGAGCATATACGGCTACCACAGGCTGCTACAATGTCTTCATGCCTGGGCGCTGTCCCAAAGTCAGTCAGTCAAGGAGACACCAAATACTTCTTGAACTGGATAGCCTCATCACTCAGTCAAATTTGCGGTTGCTAGACCAAGATGACAGTGATCTGGGTGTGAACTAACTGCCTTGTGACTATACACAGTTGGACCGGCCCCCCTTCTGTATTCGCACTGCCCCCATCAAGACAAGAAGAGATTAACTGGTAGATTTGAAAAATTGAGATGATTTATCATTCCGGCAAACACAGTCAAGCGTACGAGAAGTTGTCAACCCTTATCAGAGTGTTGAGGACATTGTTACATGTTACTTGAGGAGACCGGTGGATACAATGCACACAATCCAAGAGGAATGACAAACAGTTATATCAAGACAAAAGAAACGGTGGTAGTATAGTGAAAATTCATTCACTAAAGCAAGATCTTTATTACGCTGCCGGAATTGCAGTCCAGAACACGAAGTAATTTTCGTTTAAGCCTTCGGTACATGTTCACTTAGTTCTGTACGTTTGGCTGACGTTTTCTGACAAGGATTCTCTCTTCTCATTCTTCGCCCGTTGAACTGAGGTTGCTCATCACTCGCATCTCTCGTATTATCCGTGATTCATCTGCTGTGGGATTTGACCGTATCACACCACCGTGTCCACATGTTCCATTGAGCGTTGAAATATTCACGTTTCCTTTGTGGTCATCCATCATCCCGATGTTTTTCGATGAATCAAGAATTATTTCCGAACTCTGTTTTGCACCTAACTTCATTCTATCTGCGCAACAAAAGCTGATCAGAATTTAGATCCTGAAGTGAACTAAACTGATTAAAGCTAACTTATTGTCTCAACAGCAGTTACGGCATTAATTGTTGTATAAACGAATTCGTGTGTTTCGGATTTTCTGTTGGCATCTCACCTGTTTCGGTGTTGAAAAATGAACTAAATCGGCATGCATTTGATGAATGGGAATATATTTATCATAGTCTTCGCAGAAGGAAAGTTTATTTCAGTCCAGGAACGAAAGAAAGACTTTCACAGATTCTTGGGGTGGGTAAGCCGGCCACGCTTAGTGGCGATGAGGAAGTCTGATTATAGTTTTAGCAACTGGAACCCTTTCTGTTATCCTTCATTTCTGCAAAGGAGAACTCCCGAGTAATACATGTTCGCTCATTGCAAAACCTCGGCGTTGTCTCTTTGATGATACTGAGGAAATTGTTGCAAATAAAGTGGTGTATGGTAGTCTACATCGTTGGTTAGACATACAGTTCGTCACAGCATTATGCCGTATCCACCAACACCCATTCACAAGGAATAACGTCAGATGTTTTGATTATTCTAATCTGAACAGAACAGTTAGAACCCGAATACTGGCATATGCAAGCATTTCGTATTGACGCGTCAGTACCAAATTTACAATTATAGGAAACAGCTTTTCTATATCGAATAGTTAGGATGCGTGGGATGAATAGTCGATCGATACCGGGAGTCGGCTTCAGTCGAGTGATTGTGACTGCCCCAGCAAGCCGCAAGAATGTTGGACTAGGATGACGTAATAGGATTCTGAATGCGCATGTCGGGTCGTTGGCATGACCAGTGGTCAGGAGGTGTGTTGTGACTGCGGACACTTGTTGTTTGCGTGTTTCAATGACTGCCGTTTTTCGGTAATACAGGTTTCTGACTTACTCTGACAGTTTCTTCTTGACTTTTTCTGTGAACAAACGATCATGCCACGTGCCCATTTAATCGGATTTAAATTAGATCGTGCGTGTATATCAATATAAGTATATGCCAATTTGGCATGCTACTCTTTTCAGATTTGTCAGCTTTCAGTTTCTTTTTTCAGTCTAAATCTGTCTGTACTCATTATCCTATGTAGAATATATCTTGAGATTCACTCTTATATATGGATTGTTGTTTTAGCTCACACCGTTTCATCCGTCTCTCCTTGTCTCACGTTTATACCACTTGCCAGTCTGCTAGTTTAAATGTTACCATGAAAGTGTTCCTAATTTTGTCATATTTTAAAGCGCAAAATTTCACTTTCGTCTCGACCATTCGTCGGATTAGTCAGCCTTGTAAGGCTGTTCCGAAAACCTCCGTCTCAGAAATCTGTCCTTTTTATTCCTTCGGATTTATACTATAAACGGGAAAAACATGTGGAAGCACAAATGGTTAGGTACAAGCAACATGTCATGGTGTATTCGTGCAAGTATCACTCAGCCCCAATCACTCCAACAAGCTGATCCCAAAATTGAAGCCATTAATCATGTCTATTCGGCCGGTTCGATAATACTCATCCACTTGCTACTAAACATGTTAATAGAAGCAAGTGTTTCATATTGAAAGTTGAGCATAACACATAAATTGGGTGCTTACCAAACCTTCCTCCAGTCTATAGTGTGGCTTGCTGGCTTGTATGTGTTTCCGTTTTTCTATCCATATCCGAATAGTTTGTAGCCCGTTCTGTATGTGTCGCACGCATAATCGTATCCGATGTAAAACTCACCAAGTCAGATTAAAACGGTTACATTTTGAATATATTATTATCTCGATTCGAACGTAATTCGTGCACGACTAACATAAAAACACACCCTACCAAAATTTGACATACGGGGAGAGGATGAAACGGAGCCAGTTTAGAAAAGTACACTACTGTCACTGTAATCAGCCGGAGGCTGTAAGGTGAGTAATATTTTCGGATTTTCACTGTGCGCTAGCGGAAAATGATAACAGATAGAAGATTGTCAGTGCTGATGAATATTTCATTTTCTATTAGAATCACGTGATAGTGGGAAATTAGATTGAACAACAGCTCTAAGTTTCCGTCGGTAATACATCTGTAACTTTGATAACCGCTGTTTCCGCGACTTGATCCTGTAAATGAGGAGAAGGTAACAGAATAGCCTTGAAGGAATCTTGCAATACTCTACATAAATTGAGGTCCAACAAGGGTAGTAGTATCAAATAGCCATTGACATACATTTGTACACGAGCGAATTTGATGTACTGTTACTGTTTGCATTAGTTAGTAATTGACACTCAAACAGTGTAACCAAATCCGAATGTTCCCACAAAATAAACATCCATGGAGACACTTGAGATGGTCCAAGGAAAGCAGAGAGCTAATATGAAACAATGAGATTTTCAAACAGTGGTCATTTCTTATATAAAATTCCTGTTAATTTGCAGTACCTTTGACGATCAATGTCACAGTAACATTAGGTGGTATCTCCTGCCTATTTAAGTCTCCCACTGACAAACACTGAAACACTAGCTTAAAAC
The DNA here is from genome assembly GCA_008508345.1 of Paragonimus westermani. Taxonomy (NCBI): domain Eukaryota; kingdom Metazoa; phylum Platyhelminthes; class Trematoda; order Plagiorchiida; family Troglotrematidae; genus Paragonimus; species Paragonimus westermani. Next base: position 168,045 of record QNGE01001115.1, on the reverse strand, counting down.
TAAGCTATAATTAAACCTGGCAGGTAGCACAAACCAGCCTCTCGAAGCAACACATAAGCTGTCGTGTCTTCTTCTCGTCGACTTCCTTGAGAGAAATAACGCAAACAAAACTGTATTTTGGAAGCACATGAGTAAATCAACTGGTGTACAACGTGTTATAGCCACAAATTCTTTTTGGGTCGTTTATTATGAAAAACGACGAAAGTATTATTAATGATAGCAAACAGTATGCGAGCTAGCGCAGATAAAATAACAATGTAAAAGAGATCCACTGTTAAACTTCTGGAAACTGATAGGCCGTGTGACCTATCCGTAGAAAACATGCATTCACCGTGATGAGGGAAAGAGAAGCAAGGTGAGAACGTGGTCGCACGTTGTGATTGTTTACTGTTTATAACTCATGTGGCTCGTGAACATCATCGGTTAACAAAAAACTCATTTTGGACCTGTTTCTTGACAAAATCATGTGTGGTTTCATTTGTTCCCTGAAGAAGCTTCACAATTCAAAGGGACACTTTAAATTGGGTAGTGACTGCTGTATATCGCCATTCTAAGTCATGCTGATATTATTGCTACATTTAACACCGTTTTAACAGGGGTAGCTTGCCGGAGAATAGTACATTCTTGTAACCACTGGAGACTCCACAACAGCGTCCAATATAAGCCCCATAAATAAAACTCAGCCAGCCAGTAAAAAGAGGTATGGTCACTACCAGCTGGTTCGCATTCTGCTTCTAGAAGCAAAATTGGTCGTGAGTGAACGTTCCATTATGTGAGATTAAGCCTCATTATCTAGAGAAGAAACTAAATCCAAATGGTTCCTGGGTGCACCTTAAACTGACACTTTGATAACGGTTTCTTTCTTGTTTGGGTTTTTTACCTTCGGGATAGACTGAACGAGATTTGCGCCTTGATGATAACCAGTTTACTGAGAGACAGTGCAGTCCCTAGAAGAGTGCAGATGTCGAAACCACTGGCACGAAATGTGTGGAAATTCGGGTTACCTCTAAATCCTAGGTGGTTTGGAGTACACAGTAACGTAAGTTATGTATCTGTCGATCACACTCCTCAAGGTTCTGTTGAGGTGTGAAACGATCTACGGGCTGTCCTCAGTCTGAAATACGCAACAAAAGTACCTCACATTCAAAGTGTCATTTTCACACCTCGACACCTGTCCTACTTTGAGTCGGGTATGCAGATAAAACTGACCGAATACATGAACCGGTGAGAGGCAACAAGCAAGAAACCCGTAGTTTGCTTCCGACAAACTTCGAACACTAAACACACAACACACATTGTCAGAAATCCGAGCATGTTAAGATTTGACACTCTTACCTGCTTACCTGTTGCAAGCCTCGTTTGTAATGACTCGTAACGTGACGGCTACCTGTTCTGATCATGCTTAGAGTACTTCCAACAAATGTGTTCAAACCGTCAAATCGTAGCTTATCGGTTTGGAGAAAATTAACGCAAAAATCTCTATTATCCTTATTTCTAGGTCGTATGGACTTAGTACCGATTGATGACCGGTGGTTCCGTGTTCATCCAAAACACTGGACCATCCGTCAGAGTAAAAACTTATGGATTGACATCCATCAGTGTTTCCAATTAACAAGTCGGGGAGCTGCAGATTTCATAGTTGCCTTCTCTAGGGAAATCGTCCGATACAAGATAAAATTGGTTGTTTGCAGTAGGTAACACTTGTAGAATGCAGACGGAAGTGGATGGTAGACTCAAACAAGGAGTAATACTACGATCCTCACGATGATCACACAGAAGTCCACAGTTTTCCGAGCGAACTGACTCATATTTTTGGACAAGCTATGTGATGTCACCAATTGCTGCCACGATAGTGACCACCGAGTTGTTGTCAAGGCAGGCTTCGAAGACCTAAATTTCTCCATCATAAATGGTACCCAAGGAAATCACGGGGTTCTGGACATCAGCTTCGGCAGCTAACACGATAGTTTTCGGGTTGAATTCTAAGCTACTTAACCAAAATAATAACGAAACTAGTCGTGAATTGTTTCGTTTGGAAAAGCATCGGGACATAAGTAATGTCCATTCAAGTCAATTAAGATACTCCCAGTTGAGAATTATGCGACATGGTTTATCTAATTATTGACACGCCTATTGCTAGTAAAGACTACGACAGATCCGTCAACCATGGGGGAGGACTCAATTGTAAAAAATAACTGGGGTTTGGTTGGGTTCGATTCAGCTACATTAACCATATACCTCGAACGTATATTTGCGGTAATACACTGATCCACACCAGGAGCCTGCAACTGTCACATGATAACTCCGTCTACCCGACAAATCCTAGAATAAGCTTGGTGTCCACCAAATAATCTAGACTACACAATGCTAGGACAGAATTATCTTGTACAGCTAGCAGTAACATCTACGACTGTCACCATTAGGTATTTGTACTGGTGTTTACCAGGACAGGTTTGGTATTTATAATGGTACACTAGGAAAATGAGTTTCGTCTACACGTTAGAGACATTTGAACCATACAAACCGAATAGAAATATACCAGAATAATGTAGGCCTTGTTGGCCCATCACCATACATAGGTGTTCAAATCAGGGTATGCAGAGCAAGCAAATAACACACGTACCTTCTCTTTCGGTGGACAACAACAGATTAGAAACGGCAAGTGTTTCTCTAATTCCTTACGGAACTTCGGATGTCTGATCGCATACACGAACGGATTGTAGACAGCGGAACTCTTGGCAAACATTACAGGAAGCTCTGCTCCGAACGGCGTTAAATTCTCCATTTTACCCAACAGCGTCATCAGACACACGATTGCATAGGGTGCCCAAGCCAACAGGAACAGTAGAACCAGTATGACAGAAGTTTTTGCAGCTTCAATATCGGCTCTTTTGTCAGCTGTACGATAGAAGAAATAGTGGATAGATCGGGCAACTTCAGTTAGTGAAAATGCTTACTTTGACAGATTAAGTCTGGAAGTGCTGTCAACTTCTAACTTCGTGTATTTCGATGGCCAGATCAGATCATACCCCTGACAACCCATATTACTTTCCGCTCAAACGAGATGGCAGTGTCCTGAAACAATGGTTTTGTAACCTGTACATGACGACTTATCTCAATGAAACGTTTCTGGTTTATTGTTTGTTGTTCAGGTACCAGTAAACAAGTTCGTTTAGCTGTTCCAAAGAAAGGGGTAAGGTCTTACGATCAATAGTTCCATATGCTTATTGGTTGCAGTTTCGACTACGCTTATTTTTTTCGGCTTTGAACAACAGTCGTGTTCTTTCTCTGTGTAGATGAGCAAAGAAATTGTGCACGGTTGATTGCTTAAGTTTTTCAGAGCTCTTAATGAATGTTTTGTCTGTTAGTAGATATCTGGCCAGGTTTGTTCAAACTCATCGCAAGGAATGAGTGCCTAACCCTCAACTAGAATCGAGGCTGAAGTGTCACGATTTTTCCAACCTTCCTTACATGGGAGAGCACACCACTAACCGTGTAATTCAAAAGTGGACATCTGCGATTGGCCACACGTATCCCGCAGCAGAATAGCGTTTGTTACTTTCCACTTGCAAGATTAGTTTCCACTGCCCTAATCGCTTTTCCTTAGAAGATTTTGTCTCTCACTTCATCTACCAGTTTACCTGCAGTTGTGGTGACACACAGACTGGCAGACAAGGCCGAAATTTGCCTCGGAAGGAGGCGGATAAGATCCCTCAGCGGCAAGTACAGACAGTGAATCAGTGCGGATAAGCATGCCATCACGGGAGCAGAAATCCGTTGTCTTCAGTCGCGAAACCCTTAATCACATTACATCATGTGGATTACCAGGCCACTTGGTTTACTAGCCTATTACACTGTCGCAATTCCTACTTGATGGCCTTTTTCGAAACGCTGCTGATCAGGCGGCTCTCTGCTGGCAGACGGTGCTGACATAGTCACTCTCGCTGCCGTAGCATTGATACGGTTTGAGCCACCGTGACTACACCCGTGCTCCTTTTGTTCATTTCATTATCTTGTCGTCATCCCGTAAATCCACCTAACAGAATATGTTATAAAATCGACTGATGAGAGTAAACGGAATGTCTGCATTTTTAATTTTAGTCGTGGTTTCCTCTTTCCATCTGTGACCGTCTCAATTTACTCTGCCTCGGAGAGAGGCCATCCTGAGCAATGTTCGACTGGTACGGATCATACTGGTCATACTGGACGTTCAGAAACGCTGCACCCGGATGATCGATACTGACACAGCCCTATTTCCTCTGCTATCTCAAGCCTGGAGTCAAGCCGCACCGTCATTCTGTGTCGAGCTTGCGGAGGTATCGCCAACATCTTATCGTTGGTACAATGGCGTCAGATACAAGTCCCAGCCACATTAAGCAATGATCATCATTTTCAAACTGAACACGTGTGATCATATTTTTTTATGTCGTCAGGAGTCATCTGGTTTCAACCGGTTCACGTGGATAACAGGATTAGAATGATCACTTATTACGTTTCGGACAGCCCTACATCAGAAGAAGGAATGGTCACAGAGCTAAATTGATTCTAGCTTAACAAGGCTTCAGAACCAGACCTCCTATATCCTTTTGTTAAAGGTGATGCGGTCAATAGCATATCAGACGAGACTGCTTCAGACCGCTTTGAAAATAAAGCAAGCAACTTTGGGATGATGACTGTTAACGGTTATTTACGTTTTTGAGTAAAGGGGCTCGAAATCACTGTAACAGTTATAGAAGTATCAGTGTAATGTCCACAGTGTCCAAATTACACGTTAACCTCATATTCAGTGGGCTCATTAAACCCAGAGAAACAACAGTAAAACAACATAGACAGCAATACATCAGTGGTTCACACTAATGCTTAACCGCCAAACAACCGTGAAGATAAAGCAAACCCTATATAGGAAGAGAGAAGGAAAAATGATCGCACCGGAAAGGACCTAACTATTGAAAATGACTACCTCCATATTCAAACATTCAACATCAAGGTGCCTACGCCTTGCAAACAAACAACCAAGCTGCAAGTGAGAGTAAGGCATCATCAGCAAAACACCTAGCTTCATTACGGCCTAGGCCGCTCCTCGTCATTAAATGCACTCACTTCACAGACCACTCGGACAAACAACAACAACATTCACGCCACTGAGCTCGATTAGCCGCCATCTCTGTGAGTCGCGAGGGAGACGAACTCGATCTACAGTGACCAACCACCATTTGCTGAACGACTTCATTTCCCTCGGCCAGGTCATTATCTGTCCACCTCGCACCTCACACCAGTCGGTTGCAGTGTCAGTGAATAGTGCTCGGTGTGGAAGACGATTAGCTGGCATCCTTAATACGTGACCTAACCATCTGAGCCTGTGCAAACGTAGAGACTGGACAAAAGAACTCGTTTGACAATCACTATCAAACACCCGCATCCCAACCTCCTCGTTGCTTACACGCTGGTGCCACCCGATACGAGCGATTGAACGCAGACATCGGTGATCAACTACTTCAAGACGGTTCACGTCGTCTACCCTGAGCTGCCAGGTTTCGCTGCCGTTGTCTTATATACGTGACCGTTAAGCTTCAGAGAAATACCCCACAATCGCCAGAGATGTCTCAAATTAGCGAATACCGCCCTAGCCTTAGAGATGCGCGCTTCTAGTTCATTCCCTACACCTCCACTGCCGACGCTGATGCAGCTTCCCAGGTATACAAACCGGTCAACAACCTCCATGACTACATTATCTAACATCAAATCTACGTG
>QNGE01001115.1:149725-160333 GCA_008508345.1 Paragonimus westermani | reverse complement strand
TGACCGGTGACGGCGGCCGGAGAGTCACCTGAAGTGTATAACCAGTACCGGGTAGAAAGTGCGGGTGCTGTTGATTCCATACGTTGACTACTGTCGTGGATTCTGGTCTCCGAGATACAGCGAATATCGATGTGCAATGAGTCTAACGTTCGTGCGAGAGCAGCCTATTGACCTATTTGTTTTAGAGTACGAACGTTGAAGGCACCTATATTAGGTCACTGATGAGTTGTCGGGGAGTTGGTTCATTTTCAAGTTGACCATCACTCACATTTGATCGCAGCCTTTGCATTCAAATAGACTTTCCAGCTAGCCCCTTTCGAAAAGAAGCACTAGACTCGAGTTTCGCTCTCATTAGAGCTCATCAGTATTGCATATTCTTGCCACGGCCGGGATTTGAAATCCGGCCATTCCAATCATGAGGCAACCGTGTTAACCACGGTGCCATTGACCTCACACTAGGCACGACCGAATTATCAAATCTGAACCCTCAACCACTCTCGCTTGTAGCAATAATCAGGTTGCCCGATCGTCTCGAGAGGAGACACAGTTCAAATGCCGGCCGTGGCAAGGATATGCACTACTGACGAGCTCTAATGAGAGCGAAACTCGAGTCTAGTGCTTCTTTTTGAAAGGGGCTGGTTGGAATGTCTATCTGAATGCGAAGACACCTATATTAATTTGCGTTCCAGGTCGGAGCACAGGACGAGGGAGGTCTAAGACTGAGTGGCGAGAGCTGGGACTTATCAGCACAGTGTTACTACGATTAATTATATCTGCTGTGGGACCTGCAGAGAAGTCATCAGAATTGGGAATCGGGAGGGGCCTGAGAGCTAAAGTTGATAGGATAGTGGGGGAGGGGCAGCAGTAGCATGTTTTCGTCTATCCACCCTGCTGTATGCAGCAGATAGAGCGACCCGGTTTATACTGCGAGACGGCCAATGCAGTGTGGAATCGTTTGTGTTGTGAGTATTCATGGTTGTGTGTGAGCTGAGCTACTGCCAGGACGCCCAGATCTAGACAGGGGAATGATTAGGGGTCTCAACCAAAGCCTTTGGCTCAATAGCCTGTACCGCAAGGCAGCGTGTGTGTGACGGTGTACCAGAAATGATACGTTTTTCAGGAAGAGATGCCAACCATCTTCCAACCCCCAACCTGGAGGACCAGGAGACTGTGGTTTGTCAGACCTCTACCTGTTGGCCTGCCTGGTATGAGTAACTCTGTGCAGTTTAGCCCAAAAGGTCATCGAGATGCGCAAGCCGTCACACCACGTGAAGGTCCAGTCTCTTCCAGAGGAACTGGGCTATATGGGGAGCAGGCAAGATTCACATCCGGCCGAGAATGAACTAACCATATTGTTTTTTACCGTACGACGGGTCATCAAACATCGACACTGTTACAACCTGCCGACTGTCGTGGTTGTTTAGACCCGAAGACTGTTTTCGCTTAGGTTGACCGTAGGTTTCTCTGGTACTGGCTTGTATGCAAAGGAGGGTGGCTTTCGCTAAAGTTGAGATTAATTAGGAATACGGACACATTCTCTATTGGAACTGCAGCCGTTCCGGAAGGGTGTGATCATCTCATGTTGTGCGTTAGTGAGCAAATCAATGTGGATGTGGTTGTGCTCAAACCCAAAAAGAGGCATCAGAATTCTCCTGATCTATTAAGAGACCTTGGAAATATCTCTCCGGTACTCATTTCATCAGTGCGGTCTATCATGAGGCTTGAAAGATTATCCACAATTTTCATCGATATTTGTCCAAAAAGCATCTGTTGCAGTGGCTCAACGTTGGCGTTTGGAAAGTGAAAATAAGACGTAAGTTTTATGAATTAAATAAGCGACGGGAAGGATGTTCCGTTCAGAAGTGAATGGAATGTTGTGTATGGATGTAAGAATCAATGTATCTCCTGGGTACAGTTGGCCGCTGCCTAGCATCTACACTCTTGTCACTTTGGTATTGATGAAATGAGAGATCTGTACCGTTTCACAATTTGGTGGTCAGAGCTGAATCATAATATCGGGAGAATTGCTAAAATATGTGCCAGCCGTATTTGTAAAATGTACTCCGGACCTTTTAAGTAGACTGGGTGGCCTATACTCTGTGAAATATGGCAACATGTTCACGCTGATTACTGTGGCCCACTTTTGGTAAATTAATATGCTGACAGTAATATCCATACACTTTTGCGTCAGCATTCATCACACTGCATTAGCCACCCAAGTGTGAGAGTTTCAGTATCATGGCTCTACGGAACTCTTTCAGTCACAAAGTTGTTCCACATGCTCTAGCCTCTACTGTAGGAAAGGTGCTTAACACGGTATGTTGCACAAGTTAGATTTATTTATGAAGTGCATTATGACATTCGAAATCCACTGGGGCCGATGAAAACTGCGTGAATATTCTGAGCTACACAGTTATATTCGGTATCCTTTATGATTCTAAGGACTCTGATAGTGGTGTTGCCAATTTGAAATGCTGAGCGTGTAACAGTTCAAGAAAGTACGGTGATATTTTTCGAGCAAATTTCTCTGAGAATAAATAGTGCTGCTCTCGACTCAATTGAGGTTAGTCTTTATTGTGGTAACGAACTTCAACCACCGAGGCGAATTGTGCTGACTAATGTTGACACCCGCGTATAGTTCACATCACTTGATATGTCAGATGAATTACTAGAATAACAACCAGCTTGCTTACCGTCCCCCAGTTTCCAACTAAGCATCAGCTTATTCTAATATTTGTTCTATTAACCTTATCTTTGATTCGTTTACCAATCTCGAAAAGTCGGTCAGTTAAAACAGATTTGTTAGACTCAACGTGGACTTGGATGAGGAACCAACGAATTATCCTATTCGGGTATCTGGGCTACATCTACGCGATGAAACGCCACAAGATGAATGGTGTGTGGATTTGTAGTATAATAATCCATACGACCAATAGATGTTACCTAAAGAACGAGAAAAATTCTGATCACTGCAGGTTTTACGTCACTTATATTTGAGTGCAGCGTTTATTTTCAGTTGAATGTAGAACACGAGAATAACGCCCGTGTTTGGGCCAGGAATGAAACTACAGCACCCGTGTATGGCAAGCAAGTGTGAGTAGACGGATCGATGACGGATCATTGACGAAATCAAAACGGTTAAATATTTAGATCATACGGTTGAAGAATATCACCTGTTTTGCACGATTACCTTGCCAGCGGACCACCTACTAATTTGTTTTTGATCGTCAATACTTACAGGAATGACTCAAATCGCTGACTGCCTTGAGTCGTTTGTTGATGTTTTGATCACAAAGTAAGTCAATAACCTGTGGCGTATGAAAATGTCGGTTACAAGTCAACTGCGATTAGTAAATGAGCCCAAAAACACTTAGATGGAACAAAGTGGTAGCGAACGTAATTTATGAGTCGGCTTCAACGAACCTAACTTGTGGTTTGAGAACATTTTAGCTGGACAATCGCAACAAATATAGCAACAATAACTTGAAATCACAGTGCACACACGGGAAACTGGAACAAAAGGTGGATTTCTGTGTTGAAAATCGCGACACAACAGAAGATCTGACAAACGGCCAATCCAAATATCGCGTTAAAGATACAACATCAGGATTGGACGAACGGTCTCAGTGTTGTGCCTTCCGTTATTCGCCAATTCATCTGTTCCGTATTCCACCAATTAACATACAGTTTATGATGTTGTATGTGCTAATGAGATCAGCCAATGACAGGCTGTGATTTCTTTAATACTGTTGTACATCCATAAATTCGGCGTTTCAACTCAGGAATAACAACTGCTTACTGCTACCAGTACCAGGTCTTCTCCTTATTACTTGCGTGGGAGGTTTCAATTCAAGTACGATTCCTAGGGCTATTCGAAGTCCCTAATTCTGAATATTACAACTTCGCAATGTCAGCTGGTCAGATAACGAATAACTAAGTATTTCCGGCAAAGAGTCATGTTCAAAAACACTACTTCCATCCGAACAAAAACCTTGACAACATACTTGATTTCAAGGATACCGGATTCTCTGCGTTCAACTCCTGCGCCATTTTCATAAGCTCAATTTCGTTGCGCCGTACAGTTTTCACAATCTGATAATAGCAGAATATGATTATCAGCACCGGAACAGAGAATCCGAAGATGTACATCCCCGCGTTGAATAGCATGTTCTCCAGATCCGTCGATATGTAGTCAAATGTGCAGGAGGTGTGAAATCCTTCAGCAATATAACGCCCTGAAATGTGTTGGTTGTTGTGGAAAAAAGGTGATAAATTTTCAGCATCCTTTTCCTACTACTGATTCCGAAATGTTTTTGTTGGGTTTTTATTTGCTGCCTTTACAAGTTCAGTTCTAAGCTGAAAATAACACAATACTGTTGTGTTTAAGTTGAGGACGTTTTGTTTACAAAATCTTTCCAGTTATTTCTAGTAAATGCAACAAACAAAGCAACTGGTAATCAATCACATAAGCTACCTGATACTCGGTTATCAAAGTTTGATTGAATTTTGAAGCCTACAAGTTTTGTATCAGTGTTTAAGTTTTTTGAAATTCAATGTTACTGTTGTGCTAAAGTGATTCTGTGGTCTCTACAACAGTCAAAATTGGTACTTGTCAGACAAATACCCTTCATGTTAAGCCAAACGACTTGGTGCCTCACCTAGAAGCATGCGAAAACTCGTTTAATTATGGCTCACACGAACCCTGAACGGATGAATGTACATGCGTAAGACGAATTCTGCCGGTTGAGTGATTGTGTCACATCAGTACAGTTCCTTGTTGAACATGAACATACGTATTTCGTATATAATGCGTAATGCGATCAGACGACCTCGTTTATCTTGGATAACCCTATAGGCCTTACGATCCGGTGGCTTGTCGGCTTTCATAAAAAACCTAAGACAGCCAGTGTTTGATCATTAATTGGCCCAAGATTGTAGAGCATGTACCCATGTGTGTATGCTGCCATCAGGGGTAAAATAAACAAGTGTTCTAAGTGATGGACACGACTGGAAATTTAAGCCTATGCGGACTATTTTCATCTGACATTGCCAAAATATTTTATCGGAAGTTTTAGCCAATTATAATGCCTCGATTTTTATCATTTTCTGTTGTCGCAGTCATTTCAACGAAACGGTATACAGAAAACTCATTTGTCTACTGGGTTAGACATACATACAGACCATTGCGTGAGCCGTCTGTTCATAATATGTGGTGTAACACATAAACATCATGGCTTCATACGCTTGAACGTGATGCACGGTTTTGGCTGACTTGTTTGGCTCAGTACATGAGTACCGGTACTATACACGATACACCTAACTCAACCCAGCTTGATTGAGTACAGTTCGGCTGTTGTTCTTTCAGAAAAATGGTGATAACTAACACCGTCCCAAATTTGTTCGGTAAGGTCATCTGTAGTTGTCTGTGGAAACGCTAGACATTTACAAACGGTGCATTGAATGCGATTGTTTAGATCCTCGTAACCATACTACTTTCACATTGCAATCAGCCAAAACTTCATGATCCACTTTAGCAAATCCATGAAACAAACAAACAACGGTTTACCGATGCCCAGCAGGGGAGGCATTGACCAGAGCAACGCCCATATCCATATGATAACCAGCATGAAGATCACACGTCTATAAGTCATGCGTGAGAAGGCCTGAATAGGTTGTGAGATCACGAAGTACCGGTCCAAAGCGATGAACATATTGGTCGCCAAGGAGGCGAATCCAAATACGCCTCCAAAAAATCCATAAAGTTCGCAAGCTACGGTATGCAAAAATCAAATTAATTTTTCGTGATGAATTTAAATAGTGAACTGGCGTATGACGTAAAGAAAACTGAAGGTCACAGAAACAAAAACTTTGGACACAAGTCATTCTGGTTCTGTTGCTTTACGCAGTCTAACAGACATATTTGTCTCTGCAGAGCTGGAATGGTCTACAAGAATCCTACACAGTGGTCCCTTTCTTGCGCAAACACTCTAACTCACCTAGTTTAGTTGTACACTAAACCAAAGGTGTTGATGAGCAGAAAGTCAATGAATGTCTCAGAGACCGTGGTTTTAATCCTCCAAATGCGAACATGAACTGACTTCACGGTAGCACAGTGAAAAACATCTATGTTGAACTCATACATGCAAACAGGTGAGAAAATATGGCAGATGAGTGCCATTCATTCAATAGCCTTATTTTTTCTACTCCTGTGTATGGGCTTTTGCTTCACAGCCTACGATTATAAATGAGTTGAAAATCCTGGACGCTTTCCACATAGACATTACCGCAAGGGATGAGCATTTACGTAGCCTCAATGAATTGTTTGCAAATTCGTTTGAGACCTCAGATGGTCATCAGGTCTGATAAAGGATGGTCCGGAATAACCATTAAAGGACCGGCAGTTTGTCCACCTCACTACTCCAGGGGATATTTCACTATACAGGCATGTTCGTGAAGAAAACGAAATAGCTAATGGCAGATGAAAAAAGACTGTTTCCAGTCGAATTATGTCTATCTCTTGATTCATTTGCCATCATAGATGACGCAGAACAAAACCATCATACACCACTGATCTACTAACCCTCACTTTTACAAAAAAACCGTACACAAATACCTCTGGCTACAGAACACCAGAGAGTAAAGACGCAAGCTCCTGTCAGTCTTAAACCGATAACTGGCCTCTTTGGGAATTGACTCACACCACACGTCGATCAGTCACTATCACTGAACTAATGAAGAATGCCAGTTTGAACACTCAACAGGAGGTGGAAGAAAGGGACAAGCCTCCTTTGAACGATAGTTCTAGGGCGTTACGAATGACAATGCGTTGGCTCTATCCTCAAATAAGTTGTTTCACAGTGAAAATTGATCCCATCGTAAAAAAATTCATGTTAACTTTTAACTGCCGCTATATCCGTTCATTGCAGGTACATCGAAGTGTCTCACGAAGCTTCTACAAGAACCTACCAGCACTCCCCGTTAGTTAGTCAGTGGACACCATCTTTCAACCGATTCACAGTTTTCCAATTGTGTTAAACAATTTATCAGCCACTGGTTATCACATAAGGTCATACGGAATGATAGCACATAAACAGTGTTCGTATTCTGCCAAGCGCTAATTGACCGGCGTGTATTTGAAGCATGTGGAAGCATACGTAACGGTACACTTTCGCCTATGACAAGCTTTTCTGTACAGTGGCGAAGACAGTTTAACAGACGACAGACAAAACCAAGCGTTTTGTTGTGGCGGAAGACATAAAAATTCGGCCGGCAAATCACCGGTTTTAGTGAGTGACCACAGAATCTAAACAATGAGAACAGTTCGAAGTTATCTGCTGGCCAACAGTGGTGGCTGTGAGCTGAATAACAAGGCAATAGAAAACAAATTACAAGAAAAAACATGTTCTAGTCAGAATGACATTGGTAACCATTAAACTGGAATGTTTATGTTTTGACAATGTTAATAATCCCTTAGTAAATAATGTAGTGTTTTCAGACTTTCGACGTAACGTTCAAATTCAGCTGATGCAGCACACACCGAGTAGGACGATGCGGTTAATGGTTGGTGCTTGGAATACACCGGAAGCTCGGACCTTTCACAACACGACTGCTTCATAATTAGCAAGTCCGTCATACTAGTTATTAGTAACGCAATGTTTTTCTCAACGCCGCACCCATCAAGCTTTACCAATGATAGCAAAAAGGGTCAAAATGTATTACGTAGAAGGTCACTCTCAAAGCTCATACTCACCTAAAACACCCCAAGCCCAGCGTTGATTAAATGCCGAGATGGTTTTCAGTGGGAATCCGACAATCAATGAAAACGAGAAATCGGAAATTGCCAGGTTGATAATCAAAATGTTCGCCGGGGTCCTTAGCTGTTTGGCACTGTGGGGGAAAACGAACATGCCAAACGACAAGCAATGAGTATTTGGAAGTTGTGATTATTTTTGACTGAACTTTCTTGACAGTTCATCCCGGTTTTCTCATTCTAAAAGACTTTTCACCCAGTCTATCTCGAGGAAAGTACTGGACTCGTGTTTCATCCTTGTTTAAACTAATCAGTAATACACGTCTTCGTTAGGGTCGGGATTCACATTCTGGCCCATCAGTTTCTGAGCCAGCCATGTTGAAAGCTTCAAGGCTAACCTCGTCATATCTAATCTTCTGGTCACAGCGATCCTCGGTGAATCTGTGTAAGTGGTTGACTTTGACATAACTAGTACGCTTGTCTATAAATTCCACGAGGTGTGGGACCTTTTGTTTGGTTCTGACAGCCGTGCACGAATGGAAATTGTGCTCGATAAGTTATAATATAGCTGTTCAATTTATTTTACTTCGAACCCTTGCGATTATGTAGTCAGAACTGTCAGTCTACTTGACTTCATCCCTGATTTCACGAGGAACGTAACTCAAATCCACCTGTTAGGTCAGGATATAGATAACGTGATTTATACTGAGAATGCATTTGGTTCACACCAAGTTAGATTGTGCTGATTGCCAAAGAGATGTTGGATATATGACGAACTAATTAGTATGTGTGCATAGTAACATAGTCCATCAAACCTGTTTAGAGATATTTCAAAACACCAAGTTTGATTATTGTCACACTCACAAACTGGTTCACACTTATAATGCGTCCACTGAATGCAGATCAGCACGCGTGGTAAACTGAATTCCCCAAGTTTGAAACTCAAACGATAACAACTTGGTGTGTTGACTTATGAAGTAGATAAACTGCTCGTGATGAGCGTTTTATTGCTTATTTCATGATTTGGTCAGTACAACCTGGTTAGCGCCCAAATTTGTTCCAAGTCATTGTATTCAAACATTTAGTCGTTCTCTTTTGCAAAGGAACGTTAGGTCCCAGTTTTTGTTTTTACTTCAACTGGAGCGAAGCTCTGACCCACCTACTTGTGAAACCAATATGTTGAATACCGGGTAGTGTTTGTATTTAATACACAACTGAGCCACCATGGCTAATGACCACTTACGTGTCCTTCTCCGCTGATCCATAAAAGCACTTCATATTCCAAGTGCTCAGAAGTCTATTCATACTAACGTGTTTTTGCAAGTCCAAGACGGAAGTGAATTTAGACAATCTGGTTACATTTATAATCTGTTTTTAAATTTCCGTGCTTGTTCACACTTGTAACTTGGATACGACAGGAAAAGTCCACGTAAAAAACGTAGTAGATGATGCAACCAGTCGTGCACTATTGCCTTACTAGTCAGCACCATCAGATACTGCAGACTTGTCACTTGGGTTTCAACCAGATGTTCGTTGACATTCTGTTGAAACGGTGTGCAATTTCATTACCAGTTAGCAGCCTTATCACAGAGTCTATTCGCTTTGGTCTTGGACGTTCGTCGATAGATATTCGACCAACCCATATACACAAAAGCCCAGCATGTCTCGACAGGAAGAGAGACAGAGCAAATCTCCATACATACGTGCACTTCTCTGTGTCACGCGTGCCCTGTATAACGTCTAACTCGTTTTTATCAACCGTGCAAAGCTGAGGTGGCGTGTATCAGCCAGGTGGAATTACCTGTCGGGTCAGTTGATCAATACACATCAATTAATGGTCCATAACGCTTGGTTCACAAGTTTTTAATAATATAGGATCAATCTTCTGTTATCATACTTACGGAGTCTGCGTTAATGGGGTTAGCTAGCAACAAATGGACTCACCAACGAAACTGACACGAACTCGTCAGCAGTGAACACTCCAAAATGATTTTTTATATACAAACAACTCTCTGATTATCACGAGGTAAGATCCAACTTTGAAGTAACAATGTTAGTTGACGAATCCGGAAAATTCATTCTTCTTACTGACAGTCCACACTTTCAATTCGGTCGTTATACCGGTCGTTCTATTCAAATGAGTTATTGATAATTCATTTGTGGAGTAAGTAGTCATTTTTGGCCTGACCTACTCACGTGGCCGAGCTCATTTTTGATTATACAGACTTCTTTCGATCCTTACCGATTTCGGTGAACGAAACTCTGATCACAAAAGGCTTGAAGTTTGTTCGACACGTCTTACTGTACATTCATTCAACAGTGCTGTGGAAATATGGATTCAGTCGCGTTTTCTAGTCGGCAATCAGACTAGCAGACACAGATGGGTACACCTGATATCATTTAGGTATAACCAGGCAGATCGTTATTTCTGATTCAAGCATATGTGCTTGTCCTTGCCTGATTCGTGAACGGAATACCAGTCCTCGTTTTGTGAACGGTAAGTCAGTTAATTCGCAAACCAGTCCAGCACAACTGACTGTATGTTAGGATTAAACGAACTCTTGCTTGCACAACCTTTGACAGTCGATAGATAAACTGAAGAACTGAGTTAAGATTGTGTCTGTATATCTTCTGTCATCCTGTTGTGCAGGATAACTACACTTACCCAACTATGAAAAGTCAGGGCTTCGGCTGGATTCGAACCAGCGACAGACACAGCATGCCTTTGCGCGGCAAACGCTCTATCAGCTGAGCTACGAAGCCAAACCAGAAGATCGGAAATTTCACATTTGCACTCTGTTACCCACTCGTCCCACTGTCTCATATGGAATCCACCAAATGATTCAGGGGATCGACTG
>QNGE01001115.1:130589-143986 GCA_008508345.1 Paragonimus westermani | reverse complement strand
TGTGACCACGTAGATTTGATGTTAGATAATGTAGTCATGGAGGTTGTTGACCGGTTTGTATACCTGGGAAGCTGCATCAGCGTCGGCAGTGGAGGTGTAGGGAATGAACTAGAAGCGCGCATCTCTAAGGCTAGGGCGGTATTCGCTAATTTGAGACATCTCTGGCGATTGTGGGGTATTTCTCTGAAGCTTAACGGTCACGTATATAAGACAACGGCAGCGAAACCTGGCAGCTCAGGGTAGACGACGTGAACCGTCTTGAAGTAGTTGATCACCGATGTCTGCGTTCAATCGCTCGTATCGGGTGGCACCAGCGTGTAAGCAACGAGGAGGTTGGGATGCGGGTGTTTGATAGTGATTGTCAAACGAGTTCTTTTGTCCAGTCTCTACGTTTGCACAGGCTCAGATGGTTAGGTCACGTATTAAGGATGCCAGCTAATCGTCTTCCACACCGAGCACTATTTGCTGACATTGCAACCGACTGGTGTGAGGTGCGAGGTGAACAGATAATGACCTGGCGTAGAGAAATGAAGTCGTTCGCCAAGGGGTTGGCCACTGTAGATCGAGTTCTTCTCCAGGGCTGGGGCCCTCTCGACTCACAGAGTCGGTGGCTGGAGACTCTAGGTGAGATGGCGGCTAATCGAGCTCGGTGGCGTGAATGTTGTCGTTGTTTGTCCGAGTTGTCTGTGAAGTGAGTGCACTTAATGACGCGGGGCAGTGAAATCTGTAAGGAAGCTGTTTTGCTGATGATGCCTTACTCTCACTTGTAGCTTGGTTGTTTGTTTGCAAGGTGTATGCACATTGATGTTGAATGTTTGAATATGGACCTAGTCATTTTCAGTAGTTAGGTCCTTTCCGGTGCCATCATTTTCCCTTTTCTCTCTTCCTATATAGGGTTTGCTTTATCTTCACGGTCGTTTGGCGGGTAAGCATTAGTGTGAACCACTTATGTATTACTGTCTATGATGATATTGATGCACACGAAAGCATAGATTTTAAGGCATATCTGCGAACTCTGCTAGATCAAATAAATGATCAGTACACCTACGTGAGAAATTGATCTGATGTAAGACAACGCATCGCGTCGTACTGATATGGAAAGTGAGTTTGCTGAAAGTTTATTCAATGGAGAACAACTGTTACCATTGACAACCTATTCATCAGTGTTGAATCCGACTGAGATCGTCTGGAACATGCAGAAAGTATGGGTTGACAGGCATTTCAGATGTACCATGACGCGAGAGTACCTGGGGGCCTTCAAGGTATGCTAAGTCATCAGGTTTGGAAAAAGTTAGTTTTGCTATGTACGGCCATATCAGAGAGCATTGTGCTAGCTTTGCTTGTCATTTCCAACTTTGTTTTGTACAGGTGCTGAATAGTGGAACTAACGGGTTACAATCACCAACTCATCTTCTCATCGATTAAATTATAGTTTACTCGGAACAGCCACAAATTTATTCACGCTGCCTATTTATTGGGAGCTACTCCTGACGTAGTTAATGCATGACTTATGAGTGCGCCTAAATTACATTTGATTTTGGTTTTCCATTTAAATGCTTTAGAACAACTGAGCTACACGCCTATTTTATATGACCACATGTTTCTCACGTTCACGACTGAGAAAGGTGCAACCTCGCGATATACCTTCTGTCGCTCTCGAGGATGATGTTAGGCAATCTATAAGTCGACCTTATAATGTCAAACTCCTTCAGTCGTGTTTCAACTCAACGGACATCAAGAATCGTGTACACGTACATAGAAGTGCAGCAAGTCGAGTGCAAGAGCCATACCCTCTCTTAATATCAGGTCTGAGCCGGATAGTCAGTGCACACTGACCCAGACTGTTTGTCTGGTTTACCAGTGTGCAGAGTGCCGTGCATGCCCTAAAGTATCAGGATGCTGTAAATTACCCTAGTCTTCATTTTTTCCAACAGTGTACGCACTTATGCCTAATGACATTTGACTGGGCGCTTATCACATAGGCTACGTTTCATTAATATAATCAATTCGGGATCGTGTGAAGGTAAACTTCCCCAAGCAATGTTTACCAAATATGTGGTTGCGTAAACGCTGAATATTCATGTTCCAAGGTGCATAAGGTAATTTTTTGACTTGACTCCAGGAAGTCATATTCTAGCTGTGCTCAATTAAGAAGGTTCAGTGAAGTCTGGAACGGAGTGGCTTGAGAATACTGTCAAAGTTGTCCATTCTACATACAACAGCGAGCCAAATACAGTTCTGAGTGATTTTCTGGAATTCACATGCCTCCTCCAAGCGAGGTCAATCAAATATTAAACCGAGGTACCACGGAGCTGTATAATGTATAACACTGGGTGATGACAGGTATCTTCCACCATCTTAGCTGGTGGACGTGGGATGAGGGGCTGTAATCGACCAAGCTTCATATGATGATAGAGGTCAATGGAACGTTATTGGGTTCTTTTAAAGTCAGAATCCGACGGGAAATCGTTTAGTGACAAGGAAGAGAGGAGCTCCACCACATGACTTTATTCATACGAAATGGACTACGATGGTTTTATTTGTGAATCAGAAATCTTAGTAACTAAGGTCAACTTATGAAGAGCATTCCAACAGGTTTGTAATCCACGAGGTGATCGTGCAGTGGAATAGATCAATCAAATTTGTCCTCGGTCACACCTGTAAATCCTTAAATATCATTATTCACACAAAATGAGCCGATTAGGATTGGCTATTAGATTAAATAAACCAGTCAGTTTCTTGCCGTCATGTTAAAGATTTCAAGGTCAGAATTCTAATGCACTAAAGTGAATTGCTTTAACGAGTAACGCAAAATGTTGGTTTCATAGGGAACAAATATGGAACGATAAAGTACACCTGACGTAAAGAGGACTCTGTGTCAAAAGTGGAACACTATCCAAGAACAAGACTGTTTTCACACTACCAATCAATACTCAAAATTTTTAAATTAACCACAAATTTATTTGTCACACTGTGGGTCAACAGAATCGCACAGCCTACACTTCACTTTTCAAGCTCATGAATGAAACTGTGCCTCTTTAGACAGTAATCTGTATATCCAACATCCCAATTTTTAGTTCTATTTTTAAGACTGTATTTTCACTTTTAAACAAACGGAGCACCTCCGTTGAAAAATGATAGGAAATGCTTACGAAAACGGACTCTAACTCTGAACAGCGAAACGGGTGAAAAAATTTCATGACAGAAATGTCAGATTATAGGCAGCAGAATTTGGATCAGTTTTTTACGTCACATACCGGGATCGTGCAACAACAATGGGATGCGAATATCTGTTAACAGCTTGATTAAGGTACATCGGCAAGGTTAAGGCCATGTAGCCTTATATTCACATTGCACACATGTATGTTTCATTTCTCACTTATAATTCCCTTAATAACAGCTACACAGAAAATAAGGTTTACATTGTGTTTCTCCATTACATTGTAAGAAACCAGCCTTCTTCTCTTCAACATTACGAAGATAAGTGTTGCTTTCAAAAAGCCACACTGTCCATGGAACCAACTGTTGCTTCTTTTTGAGGGAGGGTAGATCGTTTCAAATTCTTCGAACCCGATCAATGTGAGTAAGACGTATCTGAGTAAAATGAAATTACTTTCAAGAATCCTCCACAGATAGAGAACGCTTTCATTTTCCTGTTTCTTGTTTGATAGACTTTCATGAAGTGGAACCCCATGGATGGCGTTTCATGAATCGTTTTGTACGAGTTTAGATTTGCACGGTGATTTCAACGAATTCCGTTACACGTGGAAAGTTCCTCACCGATTCTTTTAGGTTGATACCTTAGGTTCGCATCGAGTTCCACATGATCTGTGGATCAAACTATTATCACGCAGCATAAAACTCCAAACAGGTACACTTTTTTCTCAGTAATTTACTAATTCCAGACAGGCAGTACTGTGAAAGAGCTCTGGTCACATCGGTTAATCGGACCTATTTATCACTAAACAAGATGATAGATCACCGCACGCACAGCCTGTTACGTTAGAAGAAACTCATAATCAAAATATTGTCGCATCAGTGCACGAGAGTTTGAAATGCTGTTGAGCGGTCGGTTACTTGGCTAATTGTTAGTACTTATATTACGTTGAACGAACAATGAAGGCAATGAGAGTTGTGAATTGAAATGGTACAAATATTCTGTTTAGTTGACAGTCGAACTCATCTTACTATACATAAGGCCGATACTATGTGCTTCGAGGCAAATCGCTCTGTACGTTCCTGCTGCCCCTGCAGTTCTGCAGATTGAAGTTACATGTATTAATGTGCACATGTAACGTTGTTAACTGATGGCGTGGTGCCCGTTTCATTCGTGAAACGCAAATTTTCACGAATCAAGTATTTTATCGCAGTGAAGTCTGCTTATCACGAGTGTGTGGAAATACCCAACTCAGAAACAGGGTACCACAGATACTCACTGAAGTGGTTCGCTAAAGATATCAATACAGAATGTCAAAAAAAGAATTTCACTGAAGGTTTTTCCGTTTAAATCTTACATTTTGAAAATTTGTCAAACTGAAACGCTGTAAACCCTCTCCATCAGTTATATTACTGATGAAACTTGTCAAGAACAAGAAAAGGCAATAACTTACTCGGAATGAGTGGTACTGTTTTCGTTCAATAATGGTGTAGTGTAACGCCACGTTGAAGTAAACCTGACTACAACTACTGTCGTAAAAGTTTTTATTCGCTACTTGTTTCACCCTAAAGCTTGAGTGACATTTCATGGCAATATCACTGTAATATGATCTGTGACGATATTTGGCAAAAACTTTCTTGTCCGGATTAACGTGCGCAATTTCCGAACCAATCACCCTGCAAGCTGTCGAAACTCGTTAGGATTAGCTTGCAATTATGACTTATTTTCCTGTCCTAACAACTGTATGCTGACCGAGGTAGCGATCTCCATCGTTCCATCAGTGTAAGATAAACGCCTCATTCATATATCGCATTACATGCATAAATGCTAGTTGATCTGTTGATTCTGAAGTGGCACATGTGTGCATGCAAATAACCAAAGCTGGATTAAATAGATTACTCCGAAAAGCAAGCTGGTAGTGGTGTTTGTACTTGACTGAATGCAATTCAAAGATTATGGCGCATAGGAAGTGGTCGACTGAGAACAAGTCGAATGGGATAAGAGGTATGATGTTAACCCTGCACACTGTAGAGCAAAATGAGCACTCTCGGTGGGGCACAAGAAATCCAGACAAAACCTCAAAGAATAAAACTTCCTCGGGTGTAATACACAGCCAGCCTTCGCGGTTCACTTATGTGCACTGTACGTAAAGCAGCTTATTAATTCTGTGGGCTTCTCGCTAATGATTGTGTGCATGACCATCGATAGATACCGTTCATTTATTCAGACATCATTTAACACTCGAAAAAATGGATCGACCAACTCAGAGCACTTTCATTGGGCTGACTGCTGAAGCTCACAGTCAGCGATGGACGCCGAGAGCTGAGATCACATACGTAAAAGTTCAGGAAGCGCAGTTAAGTGTCATGTACTGTTCACATCCGAAAGTAGTATAGTGAGGACGAGCAATCGCACTATACTACTCATACCGCTTTTATTCAGTAGTGAGGGAGGAACATGGATCCTGACGTTGAAGCAACCGTGAGAAAAATGCAGGGAGAAGCACTAGAGTGCATAATTATATGAAATAGCTCCTGGTACATAAAGGAACTGAGCATGGGCTTCCGTGGCATCCGTGACGTACTGAGACCAAGGTCGTACGCAGACGTTTTTGTTTGCTGCCATGTTGAAGCGCCCAACCCACGTGTTGGTTCCCTGACTGAATAACCCTTGTGCCATCCGCGTTCTTGACTCACGATAGTGGTTCCCCTTGTCTACTCACTTTCTCAGAGCTGGTATGTAATCTCACTTAACGAAAGCGTTTTTAACAGGCTTCCTCTTAAGAACCCTGTAGGGAGGTCCCAAATCTTGTGAAAAGTATCACTGTGAGCTAATGAACGCGTGAACAGTTGGGGGGCATTTCGAACGTTCTCGAAGAAATTCGTTTTTTAATTAACAATTGTTTCACTGATTTGGAGATTACCGCTTTCTTTTACTGAGCACTACCACAATCTGGCTTCTCACAAAGCCAGCGCGGATGAACTGAAGCAGAAAGATAAAAGTGTGGCAACTGTAAGTGGGAGAAGCGAAGAGTGCGGTTCGGAGTACAACCCAAATCTGCTTTAAACTGTAATGGTTCAAGGAGTAGTGCAGATCATCACTGTGGCGTCGTACAAGCTGAATTTTTTTTAAAACACACTGAGGACTAACTGTCTGTCCGAAACCAGTCATGTGAAAGTTTTACGTCTATCCGTGAATTGTCGACTTCGTTATACCTCCAGAAACTTAGGTTGTGGATGGTCGACCACTGTTTGGGGCGTCTTGGGTGCTTCTATAATGTAAGAACTTCTGAACCAACTTCTGTACCGTTTCTCAAGTAATTAACCCTACGATCGAATGCTTGTCCTTGTGCTACTATATGATTGAACTGGTCACTTCGTTGCAGACCACGTAAAACAGCCTCACTTCAATGCGTAGTCTTCTGGTTGTCAGGCGGTGAGCGCGGGAATAATGAGGTAATCTGCCTGCGCCGTGAACAATGTCACAGCGGTACCTCGCATGTTTGTTTAATTCACCAGATCATTTCCTGCCAAACCCTTAGAGTTTGCAGCGGGAGTGAAGAATATGTGAGAAACCACAATCAATAGACCAGGTTGCTAACGACGAGGTCGGGGGATGTAAAATCACTGCCATTCCTGCTGTGAAACTGCAAGAAGACAAAATAAGAGAATCTACAAGTCCGTTTACAACTAGCAACAAATCAAGGGCAAAAGAATGGACCAGACAAAAGTCCAGACAATGCAAAGTAGGCATGTAGTCAGGGTGATAACAGTTGTCACGACGGCTGAGGACATTCGTGAAGACCGGAGGAGTACACGACCATGGCGACGGGAAACTGCCGAGTTCCCTGGCCGTTTTCGTATTACCCGCCATTTCAGAATATGCAGACACTTCAGCAAAAGTCCTGTCTGACCCAACCCCTCCCTATAAGGATTTCTCTAGATGCGTTTCTACATCTTACACTAAATCCTGGTATTAACGTTTATTTGCAAGCATCTGGCACTATTTTTCTTCCGTTATTTCTTGTTTAACCCAACTTTCACACAAACCCAACCTTTTTTTTTATCCATGACTCAACCACAAAGCTGATTAAGTGCATTATATTCACGGTTGACACCGCTTGTAATCCTTCCTTAACATTCACATCAAGTTAATTAGTTGTAATCAACATCATTGTATTGTGATTCAGATATGTTTACTTTATTGTCCCTCACTTGCAGATACTGTGTGTGGGAAAGCTGAAGATTCACCACTTGAGAGGAATAAGATGAATCGATGACCTAGTTCCAATCGTCTAACTAGTCAAACCAAGTAGAAGATATGTTTAACGAGACGTCGGTTTCACTATATTTGTTTTCAACAGTAACTGGCACGGAAGCAGCCGAATGTGTAGAAAACGGGAAATAACCACAACATGTGGATGGATCGATCAAACAGTGCGAATTTATCGAGCACTAGTGACGCAATCATTTCCGTGCAAATATATCGATTTTGTCAGTGTTTTGAGTAGTCGTCCGAAGTTTAGATTATGGGTACGTTGGTGTAGATTACATTGTGACTTGTCAGTGAAGGTTATTCAATAACAGTTTGTTATATCCGCACGGTAATCCCTCTTAAACTTTTCCTACCTCTCACTAATCAGTGAAACTGAAATCGTTCTCTGTGACAAACAAAACACTCACACATTGGTGCATCCATCCTTTCGATTACCTTTCCTTAATGTGAATACTCGGTAGTGTGTAAACGGAAAATGTACCTAGGTGACCTGTTCAAATCTGACAGGTGGAGAACAGTAATGCCAGCTGTGGCTCATTGTGTTTGACTTTTGGCTGCCGTTCTTGGCACCCCGCTGTCAGAGTGTTGTGAATCATCTGTTCCTTTTTGTTTGTAATGAATTTTTTCAGTGTAACTTCCTGTTTTCGTACAAACAGCATTAAATATTACGCAACTTTACCCGGATCAATTTGCTGCCGTCGTTTTTTAGATGTAAGTTACCCAATGTGTATGCAAGTACGTTTGTGCAATATATGTACTTCAGTGATCACTTCCACGGCTAATGTTGAGACAGGTTGCGATCGGTCTGTTTTATTGGTTCTAACTGACACAAGGGACTGTCCAATTCATTTTTCATACAATGTTTAATGTAACCTCCTGTGATGTGTATTCCTCCAAAGTTTTGTACGCCGTACAGATTTTTCTTTGATGGGAGTATTTCTCTTTTGAGGTTCCCATTATGCTGTGAACAGTATTTCGCAGTCTGCTGATGTCAATAACATGGAAGATAACGGAAAAGGTGTGCGAATACGAATCAGTAATGACACAGACGACCGACAATCATAGTGATTAGTGTGATCAAATCGAGGCGTGTTATGTAGTAAGTGAAAAGTAATGACAGAAACCAGTAGTAGTATTGTGTACGTGATAAACCGTAACGATAATTCACTCCCACCTCCCGGGTCGCCATCGTGAAATTATCTCACGCTATATGCGGTGGATAGCCATTAGTAAGATTAAATTCGTCCGATCAGTTCTGTTACCTTGCCATAATCCACATTTTTCCTTATCGTTGAGCATACTTTAGTTGTATAATGTTGCTCTCGTATTGATCATCTGGTTGACACGTGGCCACTACGAAGTATACATGTTCATTCCATAAAAAATAACCTATGAGACATGACCTAGCTGTGGGTGCGCCAGATATCTCACCGATGAGTATTACATTGAATAACATAATTCTAAGACCGTCGTTTGCATTATTCTTCAAAATAAATCGAACGTAAAACGCCACGTTTGCCTTAAAGATTACATAACTTATGAGAAAATTGGACTACCAGTTATTATTAAGTCTGGACGAACAGATTCAGGTCTATCACTTGAGTGACGTACAGTCGGTGACCACAGTAATGACGCAACTCGGTAGTCGACTGAGCTAAGTTAAGGTTTTATACTGCACAGGATTACAAGATTGATCAAACCTGAGCTAACTGAGGCAGGCCGAGTCCAGAAGAAAGTCTAGTTGCTACCGAGTACGTGAAGACCAATGATAGAGGAAGTGAACAACCAAGACAGTCACATTTGTTATCATGCCAGCTGATATAACTAATAATGAAGTCAGACGACCGGGCGTCTGAACGGATCTCAAACGGTCGTCAAGACGTTCACAGACAATCCTATTTTATAGTGCACAGCTAAACTACCGAATGGTCAAAAGACTATCTACATAAAACAAAATACTCGTCCGTTATGTTTCTACTATGTTAGTAAGTGCATGTCAATTGAATGAGGCATCAAAGCTGTGCCTGTCCGCAGAGCGAGTGCAGAAACCATCCTGGTAAAATTAGTCACAGTACATACATAACATCTCGATGTTATGCTTGTGCGTTTGTATTAATAAAATGACGTTCAAATCTAAAAACTGATCAATATACGACAAGAATGCCAAAGGCCTCGAGCTTATTCCGCGATCTGTTCGGATGCACTGTGATTGGCTGCAATGAATATTTGAGAAAGCCACTAGTAGCATGTAATATGTCTTGCGCAATGACATTTCGTTCGCATCTCATCGGTTACTTTTGCGAACTTAACATACACTTTATATAGTTAAGGGGCAAGCAGCTGGGCGAAATCAATCTAGAAATATTCTCAAAAGTAACCGATGAGATGCGAACGAAATGTCATTGCGCAAGACATCTTACATGCTACTATTGGCTTTTTTCAAATTTATCGATGGGAACCATTGTTTCAAACTTTTGCAATGAATATGATGGCGAAGATACGAAATATATTGTTCGGTTACACCCACCGAATATGAATATTACACATCCACCGGTGGTCAGTACCTTCACCTTTTACAACTTTAGATAAAACCGGGACAGACTACTCTCCATTAGGAAACACACAATTTGCATTTTTGTACGTCCGCTACTGACTATTAAAACGCTTATCTTACGATGAAGTGTCGACAAAAATAGTTAAAAATTGGCATCCCCTCCCAACAAAACCATTTTTAGACGCGAATAAGAAAATCAATCATAAGGAGTTAGCCCCGAATTGAGCTTTCGTAATTCAGGGGTAGACTTGGTATTTACGGCTGTAAAAAATGGGATAATCGGAGAATTAATGACCGAATGCGGGCTCGGGGAATACAGTGGTACTTTAACCCCCCTTCCAGTAGCCACAGAGGGGGTGCTTGGGAGTGTATAATTCGTTCTATCAGAAAGGTATTGTATGGCGTTTGTAATGAGCAACAACTCACAGAAGACGCGTTAGCCACGTTGCTCGTGGAGACTGAGCGTGTGCACAATAATCGGTCCCTTGTTCCACATACGCCAGATAGTCGGGATGAACAACCATTAACTCCCAACGATTTGTTATTGGTTCGGGGCGGAGGTTTAGAATTGCTAGCTGAGAGTTTTCAAGAAAGCTATACAAGACGTTGGAGACAAGTGAACCAACTAGCGACAGTATTTTGGCGAAGGTGGCTTAACGGGTACCTACCCATCCTCCAACTGCGACTGCGATGGTTGCTGACGCGAAATAATATTCGAGCGGGAGACTTGGTTCTGGTTGTTGAGGCAAACGTGTCGCGGGGACACAGGCCCCTTGGCATTATTGTAGGATGCGAACAGAGGGAAGACGGGCTGGTTACAATAGTGTCCGTGAATACGGCAAGGGGAATATTGCGAAGAGACATTAGGAGAATTTGTCGTTTGGAGCGAGTCGAGTAGAAGACCTTTAGTCCCATCAAAAGTGTAGGGTGGTAGTCATAGGAGACGGGTTTCATCCAATTACACTCTTTGACATATGGGACGCCCGAGAGGTACGTACAGCACAAGTCGAGGACGATTGCCCTCTCAGAACGTAACCGCTGAGGTGCGCATCTTCGAACTCCCTTGTACGTTTGTGTTATTTTCTGTAAGCGTTTTAGGTAGGCTTACCTGAGAACCGGAATTCGAGTTGTAATATTCTTTGTCGATTGGCACCAGCGTGGAATTTTGGCGGCCGGTGTAGGACATTTGTGGGGGTCAAAATTCCCCTCAGCTGACCGTGCCGCGCCCTTCCTAATGACCCCGTCCAAGTACACGCCTGTTTTCGTTATCCCCATATCACATGTATAGAAGTACTAATTCCTCCAGCCCGACTCCCTCAGTCATCGAATCCCAGTCACTTGCCTCACACCTGTTTTTACCTGTCAGTCCCACACTCCCTACCCCCTGTGAATACGGCCCGCCATTAAACTGTCACCAGTTGCAATTGACGCTATTTAGGCGAGTTACCATGCTTCAGTCATTGCCCCTTTTAAAATACAGCGGAGGAATCCTACTGCCTTAAAACGAAAGATGAATTCTTATGCATGAAAGAGCAGCCAGTATGGAAAATGGTATATAGCCTCTCTCTGCGTATATAACGGTGCGCAATAATAGAACCTAAAAGGCAAAATTTGAGCTTAATTATCGCATATTCTCTCACTGGTTTTTGGAATAGGTTTTCTATTGTCGACATCGGTATCAGCTCAATCTAGTCCATCAGGAAAGACGTTATAAAGGCGTGCACAATTTGGGATATGGATTTCAGTGCCGTCGGACGGACGAATTCCCAGTCAGTCGCATAGAATACAGTGGATACGTTGGAGATTACGAAACTAACAGGTTAATGGATTCGCGGTATCACATGGTGAGCATCCGTCAGTCGTTGTGTTCACTCTGGTGACGAAGGTTATGCGAAAACTGAGCCAGAATTGTCCCTAACACAAGGGTATACCGAACACCCCACATAGATGGATCCCAGTCGAAAGATGCACAACCCCGAAAACTACCCATTGACGTTCAGTGAATTGTGAACACCGTGAGTCTCGCCCCATTTGCTTTATGAACCAGATTCATGAGTCAAACACTCAAACTGAGGCATCGAAATCAGTTCTCATCCTGCACATCTGCAAAAGCAAAGTATCATGCCAGCATAATCATTTGTTTCCGCTTACAATGGTGAGCGCTGTGTTATTCCTAGAACTACACATTCCAAGACAATACGTCTATATTTTCAAATTGAACATCACTCATATTTGATCGCAGCCTTTGCATTCAGATACAATTTCCAGCCAGCCTCTTTCGAAAAGAGGCAACAGACTCGAGTTTCTTTCTCATTAGAGCTCGTCAGTAGTGCGTATCCTTGACACGACGGGGATTTGATCTCTGGCCACGCTTAATGAGGCAACCGTGTTGACCGTTGCGCCATTGACCTCACATTAAGCAGAACCGAATTATCAAATCTGAACGCTCAACCACTTTCGATTGTGAACAAAATATCGCCTTGCAGATTTAATGAGATCTGTGATCTAGACCTGTCTCGGAAGTCTTAATCGCGGGTTTATCGATTGGAATTACTGTGTCTCGAGGGTCCTAACTACTGAAAACAACTACGTATATATTGAAACATTCAACATCAATGTGCATACACCTTGCAAACAAACAACCGAGCTGCTAGTGAGAGTAAGGCATCATCAGCGAGACAGCCTCCTTAGGGCTTTCACTGCCACGCGTCATTAAATGCACTCACTTCACAGACAACTCGGACAAACAACGACAACATTCACGCCACCGAGCTCGATTAGCCGCCATCTCACCTAGAGTCTCCAGCCACCGACTCTGTGAGTCGAGAGGGCCCCAGCCCTGGAGAAGAACTCGATCTACAGTGGCCAACCCCTTGGCGAACGACTTCATTTCTCTACGCCAGGTCATTATCTGTTCACCTCGCACCTCACACCAGTCGGTTGCAATGTCAGCAAATAGTGCTCGGTGTGGAAGACGATTAGCTGGCATCCTTAATACGTGACCTAACCATCTGAGCCTGTGCAAACGTAGAGACTGGACAAAAGAACTCGTTTGACAATCACTATCAAACACCCGCATCCCAACCTCCTCGTTGCTTACACGCTGGTGCCACCCGATACGAGCGATTTAATGCAGACATCGGTGATCAACTACTTCAAGACGGTTCACGTCGTCTACCCTGAGCTGCCAGGTTTCGCTGCCGTTGTCTTATATACGTGACCGTTAAGCTTCAGAGAAATACCCCACAATCGCCAGAGATGTCTCAAATTAGCGAATACCGCCCTAGCCTTAGAGATGCGCGCTTCTAGTTCATTCCCTACACCTCCACTGCCGACGCTGATGCAGCTTCCCAGGTATACAAACCGGTCAACAACCTCCATGACTACATTATCTAACATCAAATCTACGTG
>QNGE01001115.1:107231-127115 GCA_008508345.1 Paragonimus westermani | reverse complement strand
TCTTCTTGCTGTCTTGATGGACAACCTGACAATGTTCAAACCAGACATCATTGTGGATTGAATGGCGATAAACAACTTGTGACATAAAAGCTGGAAATCTAACCGATACGAGTAACGGTGGTAGCGTCAGGAGGATTTCGATTGGACCTCTAGCTTTCCCTTTTTTATCGAATGTTTCCACCCTTGGAAACTTAGTGCAATTGACAAGTACGATAAACGAGATAGAATACAGGTGAAACTGGAGTCTAATATTCCTTTTCGAAAGTGGCTGCTAGAAATTATGTTATAATCAGAAAACTAATCAACTGAAAGTAGCGTTCGATTTGTATGGGCAGACATTCCATACTACTTGTCAGTAGTCACATTTGGTACTACAAAACGTTCGTGAAATTGGCATGCAGCGGTGCAGGGCCAGGTGTTCAGTGGAAGGCCTGCTTCACAATTTGGTTGTTTTTAGAAATGTCCCAAACTGGTGGAACATAACTAAAAAATTTGCACATCCAGTGCGGAGTATTTTACAGCATAGTACAGAGGATTTCAGTTTTGAGGTTATTCAAAAGGTCAATAACACAGCAATGTTTAAGAATCTCATGTTTTTCATTTCAACGTTCCGGTTATCACGCGTAACTTCTGTTAGGGTAATTATCATCCATTAGGCGATTACACAAGTAATAATTGACAGGTGGGACCTTAATAAATTGTGTGGCTATTCTGTGCACTTATGATTAGTTCTTTAGCATCTACTCATCGAGCGTACAATTTCAATACGGTATCGCTTAGAAATGTCAGTACCACACCTATTCGATGAAAATGAAACCGATGAGCCAGAGTCGATCTCAATCATTCAACACGATAATTCGCTGATTATGTTGAACGACTGGAGTTTCAACGAAAGCTAGAAATAGCGATAATATGTCGGTTAGCTACTCAATTTGACCAGAATCAGTAGCCATCAGGGCGTTGAACGATTTGTTCTCATCAAGTTTATTCGCTCTGTCCTTCCAGAAGTGAGTAATATATCTAAACCCTCCTAACGCTTTCACGAGCAGCTAAGCAGAGAACCGTACTTTCAAGCTTAAATTTAACTTTGTCAAAACACCGTTCAGGCTCATCAGCACTCCTTCATCTCTGGTCAGCGAAGTGGTCGTGTGACGTTCATCCGGCTCGGCCAGTCTATCATTAAAAATGGCCAAAACCAAATCGGCGAATCTCATTACAAAAATGAACAGTACTCTGACCGAAATGAATGGAACTTGGACGAACTGCGATTGGCGCAACTCCGAAGCATAACTGATTCATCATGTGGTGTGCATGAGGTGTTGGTCACTGACATAAATCCAGCCTAATACTAAAGTTGCCAGCCTAGAATACGGGTTAAAATAAAGCCAAACTCGTTAAACCAATCACCCGAACCTTCACTACTTAATCACGAAGAATTTGCAAAAATGATTGTTTATTTACAAAATCAAAATTGAAGGCCGGATCAATCGTAGTACTTCGCCCCTCCGTCATCATCCTCCCCACCAAGATCGTCTTCGCTCAGGTCACCCTCTCCGTTGTCGAAGTAGGTTTGGCAATAATCATTATCCAGTTCCTCTTCGTCCAAATCATCTGGATCAGCCTCCGCGTTCATCTCGCCATTCCAACGCGCGTCGTCCGAGTCGCTGTCCTGCTGCTTCTGATCGACCTCCGGTTGTTCGGTCACATCATCTGAAATTACAGCGATTACATGCGGAAGTTAGATGAAAGGACAGATAACGGCGAGCAATTCTGATTTATAAGCCCCACATTAAATTAAGAACGTGCAAACAGTAAGCAATTGATAGCGTGCACATGTGAAGGACGGAATGCATCACTTTGAGCAAAATGGCGAAGACGTCAATCACATGGTGTTGTTTTCCACAGCTACCACATTTCGTACAGTGATCACATATGAACATGGCAACAAACATACGTGGAGCGAATATCATGGACTACCAGATCGAGCAGATGAATAGAACGGAAATTAAACAGGTAAACAGCTGAAAGTGATAAACATAGCAATAGTGATCCCCAGGGTTGTCCACATTTCGAATATGCACACTGGGCACACAACAACAGGTATGGCGATTCGCAGCGTTCATCTTGGGCGAAATGTCTATGCAAGTGAACTGGCTCGCCGAGTTCGGGCCCATTACACCTATACTGGCGTATGTCAGTGGAATAAACACACGGCCGAAGTGGACACGGTAACTGGATGCTGGTGTGGCAATTCCAGTAACCGTTGTTACGACTCCCGATGAATAACAGTCATTCATCCAGCCACCACTTCTCACACCATCCTGTGCAGGGACTTCATTTATTCGCCTTACCCAAAATACTTCTGTCGAACTGGACACAACGACTGATAAACGTCAAGGGTGTTGGT
Organism: Paragonimus westermani; assembly: GCA_008508345.1. Lineage (NCBI taxonomy): Eukaryota > Metazoa > Platyhelminthes > Trematoda > Plagiorchiida > Troglotrematidae > Paragonimus > Paragonimus westermani. Next base: position 124,708 of record QNGE01001115.1, on the reverse strand, counting down.
GATTAGAACGTCGAAGGAAGGTGGATAAAACACGAATTCATTTCAAAAAATTGGATGGAATGGCGCGTGTAGGGAGATTAGACTGCAAGATCCGGCGATTAAATGAATAGTTATCCGACTAACTGAAAGGAGTGGAACCCCTTCCATTAAATCGGTTACGGTTGGAACTGTACCCATCTACCAAAACCAGGACTGTTCCCGCTTTAGAATGACGGAGCAGTTTAAGATGCTAATAACCCCGTCCAACAGTGAGTTCCTGGATGAGTGTTCCAGACGTTTCTCAAGACTGGTTGTTTTCCGGAGCCATCAGGGTGCTTCATATTATTCACATAGAACACAGCTAGAACTCTCTCTCTCTTTTATTGCCTAAAAACTGGGCTGAGTCCTAGTGATGGACCATAACTTTTTCCATTCTGGTTTCTCATTCACGCATAAGAATTTAGCTGTTGTGTAAAAGCTTTTCGTTTTCAGGCAGCAGAATTTCTTCATTGTATTTTCAAGCTATGGAATTGGTTTGTGACTGGTCTAGTGAAGTCATGTGTAGCGGCCTTCTCGATTCCGACTGCACGCAGTGACTGCCGCGATACGGTGATTTCCGACAGAACACTTGAGTTGTTATCCAACCGAGTTATGGAGTCCACCATGTGCGGTGGGGGACGGAGAGCACGATCTAATCAATGTCGTCAATCATCCTAGTTAAGAAATTCGCATCTCCCACCCAACAAAACAATTTTTGGGCACGAATACGAAAATCAATCATAGGGAGTTAGCCCTGAATTGAGCTTTCGTAATTCACAGGTAGACTTGATATTTACGACAGTACTCTCATGTCTTCGTCTTCCATCGCTTGCACACAGATTCGTTCAGTGTGGCTGACAAAATAGGCACATTGTTCCCCCATGACGTCGTTAATAGCAGAATGGACTACATGTTCCAGAATACACATGCGCCATTCCTGCTAGCTCAGTCCTTGACCAGGGTCACCACTTATCAACGCATCATAGCAGACCCACAACTTCTGCTACACTCTCGTCTTCACTATGCTTCAGACGTTCTCAGTAGGATTCACCACAGGCGAATACGATGCTAATCGTAGTAGATGTCCACCTGATGACCATCTTCAGGAAGGATGTCTTCCAAAGCAGTGTGGCAAGGGGCATTGTCACCAATTACCACTACTGTTGAACTGACTGCACCAATCCTCAGTTTATCCATCAGAGCACGGAACCACTATCTACAGTCAGTACTGTTGTAGGCAACTCTTTGTACCGTATAGGTCGTAATAAAACTCTTTGTCATTACTCCAATCAAATGTAAGTTTCGGCCTCTTCTGTTAGTGACAGGACTTCACGCTTTCGTTCCCTTCAAAGGACGTCCCATCGACCTTGTGCAAAACAAGTTGAAGTTTGTCTCATCAACCAAGCAAACGGTCTTGGAGTCGCATAGCACTACAACAATCGACAAACAAAGTGCCGTCGTACCACCCGGTTCTCATCGATGTTCATGCTGACGGGAATTTGGCACAGCATCCTCATAGTGACGAACCGCCCATTCAAATATTGACTGTTAATACATCATTGACAAACTCTGCTTTCACACGCATTTTCAAAAGTGCGAAAGTCACTGTTGGGATCGTGGAGACACACCAGTATCATGCCGATTTCCGATTCACTCAACATTTCACTTCTGTGCCCTCTGAGTGGCTACGCTTCGTAACTGATGCAATCGACATGCAGCCACGTGTAGGCGGTCTTGCAATTGACGCTATTTAGGCGAGTTACCATGCTTCAGTCATCGCCTCTTCTAAAATACAGTGGAGGAATTCTACTGATTTAAAACGAAAGCTGAATTCTTATGCATGAAAGAGAAACCAGTATGGAAAACGGTATAGAGCCTCTCTCTGCGTATCCAGTAAGTACACTAAGCGGTATATAACGGTGCACAATAATAGAACCTAAAAGGCAAAATTTGAGCTTAATTATCGCACATTCTCTCACTGGTTTTTAGAATAGGTTTTCTATTGTCGACATCGGTATCAGCTCAATCTAGTCCATCAGGAAAGACGTTATAAAGGCGTGCACAATTTGGGATATGGATTTCAGTGCCGTCGGACGGACGAATTCCCAGTCAGTCGCATAGAATACAGTGGATACGTTGGAGATTACGAAACTAACAGGTTAATGGATTCGCGGTATCACATGGTGAGCATCCGTCAGTCGTTGTGTTCACTCTGGTGACGAAGGTTATGCGAAAACTGAGCCAGAATTGTCCCTAACACAAGGGTATACCGAACACCCCACATAGATGGATCCCAGTCGAAAGATGCACAACCCCGAAAACTACCCATTGACGTTCAGTGAATTGTGAACACCGTGAGTCTCGCCCCATTTGCTTTATGAACCAGATTCATGAGTCAAACACTCAAACTGAGGCATCGAAATCAGTTCTCATCCTGCACATCTGCAAAAGCAAAGTATCATGCCAGCATAATCATTTGTTTCCGTTTGCAATGGTGAGTGCTGTGTTAAAAGCTTGATGTCTAGAACTAGACATTCCAAGACGATACGTCCACATCCCGAAAACAGGCAGGCTGGTAACACGAGACAACTGTTTCCCTACGGCTTTTATAAAATCACTTCAGAAACTAACCCAGATTGGCAAAAACAACAAACAAACAAAGTTGACAATCATGGTAACGATTCTGATTGCTCACCATCTTCCATCACGTTTCCATCTACACGATGGACAGATCAGGAGGCCCAGACCTACACAGTTAAGCATGCTCGACAGAGAGACACATGTTATTTATAACCAACGAATGACTGCTGTTGTTTCCTCTTTATGAAGTCAGCAGCTGACGACCTTACGCCAGTGAGCTGATGGCTCAGCAAAGGGTGCAAAGATGGCTAAATGGTGAGTGGACATTCCCGATACACGAACAAACCATACAAATCTACGCAAGGATTAAAAATGACTAAAAGAAGACAAAACGGATGAAGTAGAAGTGATATGAACGCAGATAATTCATTGAATCTGGCACACTGCTTTCTCAGTGATTCTCTAGCCAGGTAGGTGACACCTATCCACTTCACTCAGTGGAGCACTCAGGGTATTCATATTTTGTGACCACGTTGCTGCTTGACCACCACAAGGAATTACCCAACTGTTGATGGTCTGAGTACATAAGGCTCGGTATAGATAACGCTCAGCTAACATGGCGAGTACGTGGTCCAAACACCACAGACTGTATAAACTGATTAGTTAACGAACTGACCGCCTATTACGAGCGTTTTGAAATTCGCGCTGTGGAACGGGCGCATTGCGCACACAACCATCCCATCTGATTTGGCCTAACTGAAGAATCATGAAATGGTCTGTATCTGGAAAAAAACGAGCATTCAGTTTAGATTTTGGCACCAAGAGTGTCCCACGTGAGAAAATTGCCCTGGACAACTCCGATTTCACTCGCCACACTCCCGACATTCGGGATATAGCTTCCTAAGTAAACAAACTTGTCGGCAACCTTCCAGAATTCATTTTCCAGTCCAAAGCTATATGTACATAGGCGGATAGTCAGCGTTGAGCTACAACGAGAATAAACTGACTCGAACTACCGTTGATCCGGTCAGCAGATCGTTGAACGACAAGCTGTTATATGAACACAAATTTGTGATAAACATATGCAGGAAACAACAGAAAATTGGCAAATGGGTCCAAAATCTCATGGATTCCGATTCGTTATCGACTGCGACACAGTGCCGTTTCTGAAAGCAAGTTTAACCAAGGAAGTGGATGGTTTGCGCAACTCGACTGTAGGCGGAAATTGATCACACCACCATCAGCTAACGTTGACGCCACTCCATCAAGGGTTATCGCTCATTTTGGAGAAACCATCTTGACTCAGATCGTATCAGTGTTTGTGTCTGCTTTGTACACTCGTTTGCTTAGAAATCAGTCGCCCACAAACATAATGTGTAGTTAAAATTCCAGCCATCAGGGTATACGAAACAAGTGATGGTTAAACTGTTCAGCTCACGATAGCGGAGTTATCCAAACGAAGTGTTGGTCAGAGATTTCAATAGTCATGCGAAGTTCCCGCGAAGGAGTCTGTTCCAAAGAAGTATCATAAATAAGGCAGTAGTGGATTTCTGCAGATTCCGCGGATTATATGAACAAACGTGGACTGACTAATAATCTGAACTGACATGCAAACTTACGGACCGTGCCAGTCAAAAAAGATCAAGAAAGGGTTTTCGTCAGCGAATAGCCGAGTGCTGTTTTCTTTGACTTGCAGATGTACTGACGGTCGACAAGGTGGTAGTGAGATTATGTGCGGAAAATATGGTCGTTGTATTTACAAATGGCAGTGGCGGCTTGACAGATGAGCTGAACATTTCAAGAAAGAGTTCAACTGACCCGATTGTGAAGGATGGAGATTGTGTGCTTAGTTATACTACTGCCGACCATCTTAGAAGTAGAATCGGCTTTAGGGCTCAAATTATTGAGACGTAATAAAATTCCAGGTCCGAACCTTCTTTCACCTGCTATTTTCATTTATGGTCGTGAGATATTATTGTCTGGATTGCCCACACTTCTCTGTTCTATGTGGGAGACCAAAAAGATGTCACTTGACTGACTTTTAATCAGCAAACTTTCCTTTTTTAAGAAAGGTGCCACGGTAGCAACTACCGAATACAGAGGTATTAGTCTCATCTCTATTGTGTTCAAGATGCCACGAATCTCACGATGCAGCGGTTTCTGAAACACGGAAATAACTACATGAAAGAGCAGCATGCGGGCTCCCAACTAGGTCGTGGATGAATCAATCGTACATTTAAACTGTGGCAGACACTGGAGCTTCGGCGCTGCAATCCTTAGTTCACATGCTTGTTAGTTTTGGATCTAAAGGAGCTGTTTTCATTGCAAAGAAGTTCCAAGTAAATACGTCCACCACAAGCTGTGTATGCTCGTTGAGTGCACATGTGTGAGCAATGATCTCGAGAGTTCTCCACTTCAAGTGGCGTTCGACAGAGATGTACTATCTTCCCTCTCCTTGTCAACTATGTAATGGATGGTATTTCGAAAGGAGTAATCAGAGGCTACGACCATTTCCAAGTGGAGCCTCCGCTTGACAGTATGTTGGCTAATATTGTTTCCATCAATCCTCCTGCAAAAATCATGCAAACCATGCTTAACTGAGTAATTTATATTAGTCTGTATAGTATGCATTTTGCATCTTCATATCATTAAGGGTTGTTAGAACAGTCCGTTGACACTCATCCGATCTTTACCAATAAGGGCAAGCCGTTTGAAGCTGCTGATTTCTATATCTACTTGGATGATGTCACTTCAGCCTGTGGTAGTACTGACTAACTATCCACGAGAATGGCGAAAGCACGCAGTACATCCACCAATCATCGTCACGTTTGGTGTCGCAAAGGCGTTCGTTTGTCGACTACAAGCGGGGCTTATAATGTGTGTGCGTACTCAGTTGTGCCCCAAGGATGAGAGGTCTAGGTCATTCGCACGCAAGATGCATCCAGGCTCTCGGTACTCGATCGTCGTTGTCCCCTTCAGTTAGCCAGTACCAAATGAGTTGACTAAGTGAACAACGCAGCAGTAGGTCAGTGCGTATTTGTGAAGGGTGCAAGTTTGCTTCCGATAACCGAGATAGTGAAAATGCACTCTTCATCCGTTGAGCTACGTACTCTGTACGCCGAAGAAGAGTCTGCCACATCGTAAACTGTTTAGTGTGGCTGCTGATGGTCAGAAGAAGTCGCAAGGCGGCCAGGCGATGATGCAGTCAAGGGTTATAACAGTCTTGGTCGTCCAGCTAAACAAGGTTGGTAGACGTCATTTGCCCAGCTGGGAAGTTCACAATCGTCCACACTGCTGATTGAGAACAATCTTCGAAATGGTAATGTCGCAGTCAACAGTTAGTCTGAACTCTCAAAGTTGTCGCTCCTTCTTCTTTTTCCTGAAGCTTCAATGCTCGCGTTTTCTATTCCTTCTCTTCGTCCTTCTCCTCTACACATTTGTACTCATTTGTTGCTCCGCCTCTTCGTGCCAGTCAGAAGTACATTGCTCATGAGTACTACTCAAGGCTGAGAACGGCGTTGATGATAATCGCATACCCACCAATCTGCCATTTATCAGTTCTATTCATCGGGGGGTAGTGAAATGTTTTATAGCCTGTGACCAGGTCACCAGCAGACCGCCTTATGGATCTCCGCAACCATCAGGGGTCGTACAATGTGCAATGAGACAAGGGTTTTGCTAGCAAACGAAGTACGTGAATCAAATAACATGGAGTGTGTATTTTCACTACGTAGGCTATCGGTCGAGGATCTGCATTCTAGAACTAGCCGTATTACTGCGGTCTTGGAACAACATCCTGTACTTTGAAGCCGCAAAACGCATCCCAGTAGGTTAGGTAAAACGAACGATGTTCATCAGAATCTGTCTCATGGGAACGACTAAACAGTCATACATTGCCGTCAACAGGCCGGAAAGGACATGAACGTCTGGATCGTGTGAACGCTGCAGACAGTCCTCCAGTATTTCGCTTGTGACTAAAAACAACAAAACCTCGAAGGGAATCATCTACGGCACGAAATATGTTTAACAGTTCCCTATAGACTTCAATCTGAGCGGATGCATTAGTGCCAACAATATGTTTGGATATTTCGTCGACAAACTTGCATTTGAACGACTCCAAAAATACAGTTCGACCAACACAATCAAATGCACCCTTGTAATTAAGACACAGGATGCGTCGACGAGGGACACGTGTGGCACTTTTCTAAAGGTTAACAAACAGTAACAATCCTCGTCCAAAACGAAAACTCATCCGCTCTGCCTTCATTTTTGCTCGCTAATCTGAAGTGAGTCAATGAAGTATGATGGACACCAAAACCCATGTTATACCAGAAGTTAGGATAGTTTCTTTGCGGTTATTACGTAATTTCCTAGCTCTTTTCTCAAATAAGAAAACTGGAATTAGCGCACTTCGATTAAAAAAGATTTGCTCGGTTGTTCGAATTAGCCGGAATAGATGGGTTAAAGCCAACTTGAATAGCTTATAGCCCGAGTCAGAAACTGTGAGAAGTTTCAGGTCCACGGCGCAATTGCGGACATCCGTGTGGATGTGTGGCTAACAGACCAGGTTATAAACACGGAAACAAGTAGGGGTGAAGAAGCGAAGACAGATTATTTTAAAAAAATCTGACTCACAATAATATAACTAGGTTATAGGACTCGCGAATTTATGGCTATATTAACCAGACCTCCCGGTTCATACCAAAAGTAGGCCGTCGGTTCATCTACGTGTATATATTCTTCCACTAGACCGCGTGGAGTACGTTAATTCTGAAGAAAACCACAACATATGGCGAAAACAGTGCTACCGACTTCATCTGATTGAAAGTGGATATTGATCAGGTCCTTCAAATGACTTACTGCATACCCGGCTCACAGACAACTCATCAAAGACCGTCCAATTGAAAATAGCCGTCTTGTCCTGTTATATCGCAATCAAAAGAAGGTTGTTGGGGGCATTCTGCCCAACCTAGCTTCAAATCTACTGGATCGACGGTCAACTTGTGCACCCTGGCCAACGCGCAAGCATGACATAACGGACCAATCCAACCATCTCCGATTGTCCGACAATTAACCTGGCAACCCTACCTAGTCCAATCAATACGCCCAATTAACTCTAATGCTTCTTTATATAGTTGCGCTGGTTTGAAAATGAATGGTCAAAAGCATACGTGCACTGAATCTACAGAAATGACTGACAACATAAATAGATAATTCCTCGAATTAACTTGCAATGTTGGTTGAGCAATCGATGTAGCTTCTAGACAACCGGATACCGACGTAGAGTTTTTCTTTTCGTAAATCGATGGCCTGGCACATGTCTTTGAAGCTTGGCTCAACGTGTCGAGGGAAAAGGGAAGAGTGAGCAGGGTACGTGCGCACCCTTGGTGCTAGTTGTGAGACAGTTTCGTATACAATTCGCAAACCAAACTGTTGGATAAGACGATGAAAATTTTGCGCTAATTGTAAGTACTGTTGAGTAGGGGGTTGTTTGATGCACGTACAACACGGACTTTTCAAGTGTATTTGCACAGTAGGTTACTGCCTAAGGTCCCTTTACAGGATAACCCATACAATAATGAAAAGGCTTGCCTAAGTGGAAAACGAACAGGAGTCATTTAAAAGTCGTTGTCTAGTTACCAGCAATCAAATCCGATGGAACACGTGTTGCCCAGAAAAATAAATCAGTTCGGTGTGCTAGCAGCAGAAACCGGTTCTGCTTGTATTCGAAACGCAAATTGACCAGAGAGCTGTCCAATGGATTGCACATCAGTAAAGGGTTATGATATTCATTGTCGCTCATGCATAAGCTATGTGATGGTTAAACTAAGGACAAACGCAAGACTTGATTAGTTCGTTCAGTGTCAGCAATGAAAAAGTTCGCCGACGTGTTTTCGGGATGGATAGACTGTCAATCTCTGAGTATAATGCATTCGAACCGCATGCTTTGTTGGCTCTGCCACACCTTACGGATGCCAACTCGGCGCCTGGAACACCTAGCCTTGTTTGTAGGTGGTGGGTTAGGCTAAAATCGGTAGCCCTGTGGTCAGCATATGACCTAGATTCGGGGTATGAAGGCATTTACACTTAAGCTTGCTTCACTAAAACGTACCCGGCCTCGGGTGTTGTCTGAAGGCGAGGGAAAGAAGACAACAGCTCTCGTGTTGCGAATCTTTGTGTACCAGTGTAAGTTTTCTCTCCATTTACAGTATTGTCCCACATTATCTTCCACAATGCCTTTCTTTATTCAGCTACTGTGGCACATTTGAAACTTCATGCGGTTAGTCCATGTTACATAGATATGTATATATTGTCTCTTCAGTGTGAAAACGCGAAAGACAGTAACATTTCCCTATCCGGCAGGTGCACCTTCGATACAAGATCCTTCTCATAGGTGTAGGAAATAGAGCGACTGCAGCAATCTCCATTTCAGTTTTGTGGCTCTCCGTACAATAACTATTACAGCATTTGCTTTCACATCCGTCAGTGCCTTCAGTAGATAGACAACGCGATCAATTTTTCCAAGTCGTGAAGTCGCAATTCTAATGCGGATCGTTTCGGTTTATTCTTAACAAAAGCGGTAACTAACAATTGGCGTAAATTAGCGCTGTGGACTCTCCACCACGTAATCAGTCCGATCCACAGACATGGAACGGTCCTCATTTAGACTATCAAAGGTAGTCGTTCCCTGAACTACCAGTAAGATGAGGTGTGAGGTAGTACCCATGTCGCACTTAACCCGAACTATACAAGAAAGGAGCATGATTGGAGAAATTATTTTTGTTTGACTAGCGTAGGTATCTGCTGACGTGGCTTGCAAAGTTTTACTGAGACATCGTAACGTTTGTACGGTAACATTCAAGAGTAATGACTGCAACGACCCTGATGGGGTCACCGTAATACAAACAATGTTCCGATTAAGTTAGGTCGGGTTGGACAAAGTGAACGCATCCAACCGAAACGGATAAGATTATTTGTTAGAACTAACACAATACTTGACGGGTCACTTTAGTGATAATAAAAAACAGAGATTCAGCACTTTCAAGCACACCACCCATAACCCGGAAAACCTATAAATACGAACAGGTTTGTAACCATGTTGTCTTTGGGTTGAGCGACATAAAGAAGTTCTGTTTAGAGTTGTCTTTTCCCTGTGTTCACGCCGTAGCCTCCGATGGATGGGTTGGCTGGGAAGAAAGTAACTGGCCACGTATACTCTATACTCCGTTGTTCATTGTCACTGACCGTCGTTTCGTTATACGCCGTTTCACTGACCGTTGTTCAATCCCATTTACGCGCTCGTAAGCCGCAGATCCAGTTACAACAGTCATCATATCGGCTTTGCACATTTTTACCCAGTGACATGTCTACATACTAGTCGTTGACAATCCGTCTGTATTAGATCAACAGATCACAGTTCTCTGACTGATTGTCAGACTGATTTCATTTGCAGCCAACATGACACGTTCACCTCGACCCTATGTGGAGTGGTGTATGCTCTAACGCTTTATGTTCGGTCGGGTTGTGTCTTAAGACTAGACAAGACTTTTGTCCAATGAAATGATCGGCTCTGTCTTTGGTTAAACCTTCGCTTGACTTGCGCATGAATGACAGCAGATCGCAGCACAATGCTGATATACGACCCATTAGATGGCTCTATGACCAAGTTTTATTTCGGTTGAGAACAAATTCTGTCCCCTCATTGCTAATACATCGGACGGGTTTAATAGCTAGAACAATAAGTGTTCCATCGAATACGGCTGCTGATAGCCACTCAACTTCAAGTTGACTTTGATCCATTTACTGTTAGGTCACTAAATGTATAAGGTTGCAGCCACAGGGACCTCAGGAGATAACTCGTCCTGTAGATATGCTCGAAAGGTGTACATGGTTAAGGCGTTACATGAGCTGTTGGAGTGTCCCTCCACTTAAATCAATGGACATGGCACAAAGTGGAACACCTTGGTTTTTTACGTATGTTACTCAAGCTTCTATCTCTTTTCAGCACACTGGAACATTATGGCGATCGGGAAGCAAAGAGCATTGTGCGGATGCTCAGCTACGTCTAAGACGTATGAAGTGGCCAACGGATATCGCACTTGAGTCGTAATAATCCTATCATTAGGTGCACGTGGTCCTACCACCAGCTCCGCAAAACGCTTTCCAAGAGCTATCGTTTACGCACTTCAAGGATGAAAAAACTAGTTAGAATGATGACATAATACCATGGATGTTGTATCATTTTGTAGCGGTCTGGATACCCATGTGAGTAGAGAAAACCAGTACATTTGCTACATTAAAGTTAGCATATAATGCAGTTTTATTTGTACTAGGAGTTGCGTTTGATTGCAATGTGCAATACCAGAAAAATCAGTCTACCTCAGGGTGGCTTATGTTGAAGATTAAGTACATAAGGACTAAGTGGGCCCGGACTGGAATCGTCTTGGGATGAGTTGCCCGTCATCAGGATTCGGACCTTCTTACAGTGTCACTTCTCCGCAGAAATCTAGTCCCAAGTTTTCTACCAGCAATAAGTGTAGTTGGAACTAAAGCACATTACTGATAAATAACTAGGTGAAGACGAACAGAAAGTACACTCATCAATATACGTACCATCTCCTTCTTCGATCGCCTCAGCAGCACGCTGAATGAATTGATCCGGGACCAGCTCTTTCAAGTCAGCAGTAACAACCTTAGTGGTTTCTGCAGCAAGCTTTTTCTTAGCTCTCAGTCGCATGGCCGACCTCTTACCAGGCTTGGTAAACTGAACCAATTCTTTAGGATACCTGTCCGAGAAAACACAGTCAAAGATAGTAGACAAACTGACATGATAAGCGCTTCCAATACAACATGGAATGAGGTAACTATGTGCATAACTATTAATCCTGCAAGTAGTACAGATAATACTTACATGGCATAAACTCCAAATCTGAGAAGGTGCGTCTATTACTAAATCGGCCATCACCACTATAGGCACCAGTACATCAGTGGTTTACACTGGTCACTATGTCCAAACTCAAATATTTAGCATCAACGCACTCACGTCTTGTAAACAAGCGACAGAACTGTAGTTGAGAGTAAAGTGAAATCTATGAGGCAGTTTACTTTCGGCCTTTACTGTCCTGTGTCGCTGAGTGGATTTACCTTAAAGACAACTCAGCCAAACAACGTCAGAATACACGCCACCGAACCCAATTAGCCGCCATCTCTATAAATACCTTCAGCCATCAACTCTGTGAATCACAAGAGCCGTAGTATGAGTGAGAAACCGTATCAAAAGTGACTAGCTCCTGGGCAAATGTACTCATTTTTCTAAGCATACATTAGTTGCCAACCTAGCACCTTACACCAGTAAGTTGTGTTCGTGTAACTGCCTGATGCTGCCCATCCTTAAAGACTTGACAAATATGACCATTGTCATCAAACATCCGTTTCGCAATCACGCCTTTACTCACTCCATGCCGGTGATCAAACGCAGATGTTGACGGTCAGACATTCGAAGACAGCTTACGTTTACCGACTTGAGTGGTCACATTCCACAGCCTCAGAGTAACCCTGCAATTACGACTCACTTATATACATTACTCTAAAGCGTCAGAGAGACACAACGCAGTCGGAGAGATGGTTAAAGGGGCGAATACCATCCTGGAACTGGGAGCATCCGTTGGACTTTTCATACCATCCCATCGGTGATACAGCTCTATATGTAAACGAACCAGCAGACAACCGACTCAATTTCATCATCTAACATTACAGCTACATGATCACTGCGGAGTTGCATTCAAGTTGCTACGCGCATACCAAAATATCTTGCAAAACAGTGGATAGTCTAACGCTGTCTGCCGTTAGAACGTCGCATAACGCCTTGTTGTCAGCATAAGCTAGATCAGTCGGGCTTTCATCGAGTAAGAAGTCCACGCCAGCGGTTTATTAGCGTTGTAGACAGTCCTTCACTAATTTGTCCGTGATAAACTCGAACAAAAATGGAAAGAGTGAACAATCTTGAAATGTCATTTTTTGGACTGAATTTCATAGATAGTTGGCTTTAGGCCCTAACCCGAGCTCAAGTATGGAAATGCTGCACAGACAGTATGTTTCGCACACTTATTTGGTACACTGTTGTGATTAAGTAAAGCTGAACCACAGACATCCACTGCAGTGAAGGTAACTTTGTAGCTGTAGAAAGAAACCACTACGAAACCACAGAAAGCCTGATGTTGTATTGGGAGCTCATGGAGCGCAAAAATGCGATTTACACACGCCTGACCAGAACGAAAAGTTACTTCCTCCCTAGTATCTGCTTTCACTGCTTCAGTGAACCGACGGATATAAGCACTCCAGTTGTGATTAAAGTCAACATGATTCCTTTGTGGTTTTGCGGGAGTCCTTGACTCCTAGAATAAGATAACTACTATCAATTGGGCCCAGAAGAGAGGGACGATTTCAGTCGTCCCCACTAGTTGAAACAAGTGGATCAAACCCACCACTAATATGGCGTCCGCTTCCCTGTGTCTGCACAAGGTCATCTGGGCCATATTACGGTTAAGGGTCAAAGTACAACAGTGGATCGCAATCGTGACGAGTGGTCCTAAACCAACTGACCAACGCACGACATCGTACGTTTGTAGCGGGAACACGGTAGACGCGAGAGACCGGACAAACTGGCCCTAAAATTGTTCCGTATGACAAGCTGATCTTTTGAACCTATTATGGATATGCGGGTAAGCTGCTTCGTTGGCAGCCTCCTTGACAGACATACGCCATGAGCCAGTGGTATCAGTAAGCCCAAAGAGTCTACTAGTATTCACAGAGCAACTGCGGTTTCCATTTCGTCGACTATCTCAACTAACCAAACTTCCCAATCCGCGTGCTTCTTACGGATAGCCCTCTTTAAGAAGTTATGTCGACTGCCACGGGGAACGTTCCGTTTGGTAGCTGACATCTCTAAAGAAATATCCGAGGTCCGCTGTGTGCTTGACCCGCAAACTAAAGTACTACAAGCTGCGGAACCAGACATCTGCACAACTTGTGAAATTTGCTCCCACTAAAGGTTGAGGTCCGCGGAGTTGTCTATTTGCATTCTAGGTAACTTTTTTGCATGTACCTTCCTGCAAGCTGGGCAGTTTCACGACAGCTATTAGTTGCGGTCGACGGGACCAGTCAGACTGAAAACTGAGCGACAGCATACTAGCGCAGGATCTTAATTAGGAAACGCTTTTCAACGGGGTCGACAGTCCCAAATGGAACCGCACAACCAATATCCAGTGGCCGTAAAGTCATTCTGAGATCAATCATGTCCAAGAAAAAAGAAGGAGGGTGCCGAGAAGTGCAGTGATACACATGACGCACTGCTGCCTAGAAATGGCCCGTGTCCAATGCACGGTTGCATCAGCCGCTCATCATTATCTGAGCAAGGGAGTACTGGTCTGAACCTGCCGTCTACAGGGGACTCAGCATCGTCAAGTCGGTCGATCTGTGTGCTGGTGTCCTCGGTAAAAATGGCTACTTCAGAGCTGCCCCAGTCTGAGGAAGGCAGAGTACAGAGTAGTCACTACCGTTAGTTGAGGCACAGACAGAAACAGCAACATAATACTGGGAGGCCTGATTCACAGGGCTGATCCTAGCAAGGCCTGATAAGTAGTGACTGGTAGCTTTGCCCAACAGAGCGGTCAAAGCCACATCACCACCTGGTCACCTTGTGATTTTTTCAGTTACCGGTAGCCGCATCGCATAATGCAGTTTGACACATGCTCTGTCGACTACCGGAGCATGTGGTCTGGCCAGCGTGGATTACGCACCATAATTACTTCAGTCATTGGGCGTGACCGTGACGGTCGCCGAAATGCACACCAACGAACTGATGCGTTGCCAAATAATCCGCCCACTGGATACAGCCCAATTAGCGGAGAAAAAGGCGTTTGTTTGTGCACGAACGGGCCGTCGATGATCCAATGAGCAAGACAAAGCACGTCTTCGCATCGTATATCTCCTTTAGTCAACCAACGAACACCTTTAAGAAGCCACAAACAAGGAATAAGGAATGCAATTCGTGTTTTCGTTATCCTCATCGACATCTCTAGCAAAAACACAAATTAACGCGTTATTATTAAGGTAGATGAAGCGACCAGCACCTTCATAAAGGAAGGGATCAGGGCCAAAATAACATTGCAACAAAAGTTGAAGATGCGAGATGCATTCGGAACTGATCATACCATCCGGCTGACTCGATATGATCCGAATTTCTGTAGGAAAACTAAGTAAAGTAGTATCGTAGGCATGCACAATATCGGTCCCATCCAGCGATCCTCGAAACCTCCGGCTGCATTTTAAGAAAAAATCACTAGCACGTAGCTGAATAGAAAGGGTGAAATAGGAAGGCGTGGTGTCAGAGGAATCAGAAGATGTTTGCTCATAGACTCTGATGAATCGGTAGAAACCCGCAGGTGCTCGTTAAGAACAAGGTTTCCCACAGCTAGTTCGCGCAGCAGTAGATACTTCTCCCCGTGCTTGTTTTGATCACCCCGCTGCCCTAATATTATGATTCACCGGTGCTTTTTCTTAAAGACAATGTACATGAGCATAAAGGTAGGAATGTACGAGAGCTCGACAACCCAAAGATAACAAAGACGGCCACCAGACGCATGGTCGTAGATTAAATCTAACGTTGTCTGGGTCAGAGCAGTCTGAGAGTGTCATCGAGCCTACACGCAACTTAGCAAATAATGTAGGAACAAATACCTTGCAAAATAAAACAGCGAATTAGACCGCGCACAAAAGAGGGGTATCAAGAGATTTCTCGATGGATTACGGTGCTCTCTAGTTTTTCATTAACTCGGACATGTTGACAACTGAACAGCTCCCACTTGAAATGTATCAAAATTCTCAGTTGAACTATAACGGATCATGGTGAGTTACAAAAACAACCCTTCCATGGAGGAAATGAGGCCAGTTAATGTCTAAGTTACCCTCTTGGTTGCGGTTAATAAAAGAGGAAGATTACTGCAGTAGTTATGATAACGGCGCCTAAATACCAGCCATACGCTCATGGGTTAGAGTTCAACTGCTGTGACTATCCGCGCCCAGAATTGGGCAGCCTTGAATTATTGGGCTTACACATGACTATATACGTAACATGACAAAAAAATTCTTGCAGTGTACTGACTAGAACAACTCAACTTGGTTCTATACCTGACACAGCTGGTACCCAAAAGGTTTACGGAGAAACAGCTAGAATCGCTATTAAAAATGGGAAAATACTCTGTCGTTCTACTAAATACACGACTATCCCGTATGGTAGGAGGAAGATTCTGGCCATCTTATCCTCACGCAGGTTTCCACTACGTGAGCTCGAAACAGTATGAAAATGGGTAAACTTAAAAAACACAACTGGCCACATAATAACAGTAACACTCAACAAGGCTCCGCGCTATTTCTGAGGAGACCTTTAAAACAGATGGGCATAGCCACTTAGAGGTTGACCAAAAAACTAAAGTTGACCAAATGTGGACGTTAAAATCTACATTTATCTAGCCCACATCAGATACTGATTTGCTAACTGTTGCTTCAAACGTGACACAGCATATGCAAAATGTGAAGGGTGGCACGAGTTAATGTCAAGATCACTGAAACTCGCAGCGAAATGCGCACGTTTACAGGTGTCTACAACACGGATCGTCCGAAAGACTTGATAAATGATGAAGTTGTCTAAAGGACACTGCAAAAACAAAGACAATAAATCGGGCAGTCTAGTGATAGAAGACTGTCTCTGAGCATATTTTAGTTGAGAACAACCCTCCGGTAAACTATTTTACAGAACATGAAAAACGAATCGAAAACCAGTTACGTCGCACCTATGACCGTGAGACAGACAAGACTGCTACACAGAAAAAATGTGCAATGGCCCACTAGACAATCAGCTGGTGCTGGAATCGGTAGTGACGAATGTTATGCTACCTGTCATACAGTCATGGAATAAACAGTCCAAGTAAGAGTTAAACAAAAAACGGACTGACGGAAGAGATCCAAGTAGCGAAACAATGAGGTTTGAGGTTAAATAACCGGTGGAAAGAAGTCCACGGCGTATAAACAAACAATCGATCCGTTTATCCGTTCTAAACGATGATGAGCTTCACCAGAAGATGTTGAAGCTTGAGTTCATTCAACAGTTACGTACAGCATTCTCAGGAAATAAAAATCCATCGAGGATGGAAACTGATAAAACAGGGCAAGATAAACCCGAAAACGTAGACGTAGGTATGTCGTTGACAACGGTACGTTACCATATCGAATTGTGTTTCTATCCACCAATATACGTGACTATTAGGCCTCCAATTGGAGAAGTGACATCTATCTACTCTACTCAACACAATAGTCAAGATCTCCATGTTCCATGATCATGTCAATTCCTAACAACTCTTCGGTTTTACCCAGCGGTTGTTGATCCTAATGAATACGGACCAGTGTGGTAAATGCCCAAGTGATGTGCGGGGGACATGATCCAATCATTGCAGATTGTGCATCTTAATTAACTGGCCGACTGGTAACGTCTCCACAGTTCCGACCGTCACGGTGAGACTGGACCTTGACGTGGTGTGACGGCTTGCGCATCTCGATGACCTTTTGGGCTAAACTGGACAGTTACTCATACCAGGCAGGCCAACAGGTAGAGGTCTGACAAACCACAGTCTCCTGGTCCTCCAGGTTGGGGGTTGGAAGATGGTTGGCATCTCTATCAGAAAAACGTACCATTTCTGGCACACCGTCACACACACACTGCCTTGCAGTACAGGCTATTGAGCCAAAGGCTCTGGTTGAGAACCCTAGTCGTTCCCCTGTCTAGGTCTGGGCGTACTGGCAGTATCTCAGCCCACACACAACCA
>QNGE01001115.1:59108-104580 GCA_008508345.1 Paragonimus westermani | reverse complement strand
CAGATAATGACCTGGCGTAGGGAAATGAAGTCGTTCACCAAGGGGTTGGCCACTGTAGATCGAGTTCGTCTCCCGGGCTGGGGCCCTCGAGACTCACAGAGTCGGTGGCTGGAGACTTTAGGTGAGATGGCGGCTAATCGATCTCAGTGGCGTGAATGCTGTCGTTGTTTGGCCGAGTTGTCTGTGAAGTGAGTGCATTTAATGACGCGGGGCAGTGAAATCTGTAAGGAAGCTGTTTTTCTGATGATGTCTTACTCTCACTAGCAGCTCGGTTGTTTGTTTGCAAGGTGTAGGCACCTTGATGTTGTATTTTTGTATATGGACGTAGTCATTTTCAGTAGTTAGGTACCTTCCCGTCCCCTTCTTTTTCCTTCTCTTTCTATATAGGGCTTGCTGTTTCTTCATGGTTGTGTGGCAGTTAAGCATTAGTGTGAACCACTGATGTATTGCTGTCTATGATGAGGATGATGATTCTTCCACTATGTAGGAGGTCCACGCCGAAGTCTTGTGAACGCTGCAGATAGTTCTCCGTTACTTCGTTTGGAAAAATTAAACAGAAATGGTGAAAGTGGACAGCTGCTGCTGGTGCTGAATATGTTATACGGTTCACTCTGGACCCTATCCTGAGCTGAATTATGAGGATAAAGCCCTCGCAGTAAGCCCACATACATTTTTGGTACAAACTTGTGTGGATGCGATTTTGGAAGTACAGACCGATCAGCAGCCTTAGACGCACCATTATAGCTAAGAAAAAGGAAAATGGTCGGGTGCGGGTACGAAGGCACTGCTACAGAAAGCGGACAATTTTTGATAAGTATACCGTCGTCCGGGAGAAAAGGCTACCTGTTCTTCCTATGTCTGCGTCCCGAGCTGCGTCGAGCAGACCAAGCGTGACGGATGTCAGAACTTCAGTTACGATACAAGATCATCTGGGCAAGCAACTCTATTGCGTTGGGGAACTGAGATACTCTCATGAACCTCAGCTTTGGTCGACGATTTTAAATGTGCCGAGCAGGGTCCCACATTGAAAGTTTGTAGCAATAAAATCGTAGAGACAAGAATCTAACGAGGCTGATATCACATTGTTCAGCCTAGAGGTATAATTTTCTTAATACACCATGGGTGAACGTACCGTCTGCTTCGGTATTAGTCTCACTGACAAAGACGCTCTGGAGCAGCAGTATGGATGAACTTGAGAAGTCTGCTAATGCTCCCTATAAAGAAAGCGATTCCCGTTTCATTAACTTTTCTAACCAGTCAAGCGTTAGGATCGGTCAACAAGCTACACTTGAGATCCTCACGGATATCCTTATTGAACCCGTACGAACTGCCACGAAGAATCTTCCGTCTGGCATCCAACGAGTTTAGGAACTTCTCCAAGACTCATTGCTTGATTAACCCACAGGCCATTGTGTGGCATGCTACAGTATCTACTTCATGAATGGCTTGAGACATTCTGATCCCGCAGCTGTTGGGACATTTGGGGTTAGAACCGCCAGGCGCGCATCTAAGACTAGTTTGGCACTTATGTTTCGTCGCTGGCCTGGCTTGTTTCTTAAGAGCTAGCTGTTGAAGTAGGCCAGTAAATGAACTAAATGACAACGTACTAATACATTTTCCGGACCTAAATATGTGCTTAAATAAGAACAGTTCTTGAATGGATCAAGCCACCCATAACTAACAACTAAGTAGTCTATTTCAGACCAGGTTTGGTTTGAAGGATAAGGGCGTATAGTGAAAAAAAGACGTACACGATACCAGGCAACAGCCGAGGCAACCGGCTAATATTATTAAAACGACGTGATGCCATCCTAAACCTACCACTGAATGAGACTCGGCCTCACCAAGGCGTCTGACCTGGGCGTTCATATCTCCAAATAGAATGACTATATCAGAACTACGTATTGATCTAAGGGGAACAGTCAGTTCCGAGTGAAAGATGGAACTTCATTGCGGTCAGTCACAACATAAGCAGGTACAGTGAAAAGAGCTCTGTAAACTCAGTGTATAGAGTTAGCCTTAACGGAACCTACCAAGTGGATGGTATGGTATACAGCTAACGTGAGTAAGCTACCAGTGTGGCTGTGGCCGTTGTGTCCAGGACTACACCTGCTCCCACTTGATCGGTGACGGCGGCCGTGAAGTTACTCAAAGTAAACAACCAGTATCGAGTAGCCAGTATGGAGGCTGTCATTTCGACACGTTGACTACTGTCCTGCATTTTAGTCTACGAGATGCAGCAGACATCGACTTTCAATTGCTGAGATCAGAGAGGGGACGGTCTTTTGACCTATCAGTCACAAAGTGCGAACTTTGAAAACACTTATACTAACTGGCATTCTGGACTTATACAAGGAACGAGGGGACCGGAGGTTGAGTGATACTAGATGGGACTTACCAAGATAGGATTAGTTACATCTGTAGATTAGTTACTGTGGGCGGGGATGGGAGAGGCCTGAGAGCTAATTTGGACAATACAGTAGGAGAGGGTCAACAGTAGCGTACTACTGCCTATCCACCTTGATGTACGCAGCAGACAGGGTGATCCGACTTAGATTGTGAGACGACCGATACGATATGCGGTTGGTAATTTTGTAGGTATTCATGGTCATGTGGACTAAGGTATTGTCAGGACGACCAGATCTAGACGAGAAAACAGTTAGGGCTCTCAGCCAAATTCTCCCACTCAAAAGACCTGTACCGCAAAACAGGGGGAGTGGCAGTATACCGGGAGTGCCACATTTTATGAAGGAAGTTGTCAACCTACTTCCAACGCACAATCGGGGCACTGTCGTTCATCAGACCTCCGCTTGTTAATCTTTTGGACATGGGTGACAGTAGTTGTGATTACTACACGGTTCACATAAATCCGAATGACTGTCGAGGTGCGTAAGCTGTCCCATTCTATCCAGATTTAGTCTGTTTGTACTAATAAAACGGTCGACCCTTTCTTCTTACCGTGAATTTTCTCTTTTTTAAAGCTTCGCATCTACATAAAAAGCTGAAATCGTAGATAAGTTGTCTGAGAGCCATGTTAGTTTCTTTCCACCCGATCGTCCAATCTCATGGACTTGGAGCAGTGTTCACAAAGTATCCATAATGGCAACAGAGAGACGTGACGCATTCGTCTACTTTTATCACATGTGGGGTGTAGTGACCAGCGATCGTGTGGCTTCTCTAAGGATCCGGCTGCAACGGTGTTTTATTGCTTGTCTGTTCTGTACGCACGATTCTGTGTACGCTTGCTATGTGAGGTCTGATATGAACTCAGTGCCACTTTCTTCAGCCGTGCAACTTGTTGCACGCAGCGAATGCTCGCTCCTCCCCTAACGACTCATCTATTATTTCATTCTTCAAGATCGTTTAACCTGGACCTTTTCGAGTGTTGTTTAATGCACTTAAAGTTTCCACGCACTTCTCGCCTGGCGCGTTTTTGAGTGCAGCCGAGTGAGCTGAAGCCCACCTCGCTCTCCTTTTCTTTTTTCTCTTGGTCGCTGCTATTGGTACCAGATTGGGCGAAAACTATTTGCTCATTGTATTTTCTAACATTGCTGGAAGTATACGGTTTGTTTCCAAACCCCAATACGTTCTTTTAGTTCGAGACCTGATGGGACTAAGTTTCGAATGCTCTTCAGGAAAACCGTTTTAAATTGTTAGTGGACGACGGCCGAGCGCATGCCCACCTGTCCACTACAAGGGTGTCAAACATATCCTGTTGATCATTACGTTGTCTGTTACTGATAACCGACACAATCTGCACTAAGTGACGTACGGTTGCGTATGTAGGGTGCCTCCATCCTACACAATACTCACTGCTATCGAGCGCAGGTGAGAACATCAAGACTGCCAAGAGGTAATGATTTATGACTATGAAAGTCTCAGTCGCTCACGCGATTAAGATTAGAAGATGCGACCAAGTGCATCGTCGTACGCTCTCGTGCGTAGGAGGGCTACAGTCAATGGAGTGCCTGCGTTTGTGACATTGTAAACCCTTGTATCCGATACTGTGTATTTTCCCATTTGCACTATGCTGCTTAGGTTGACTTGCTAACATCACGGTAACTCATGTCTACATACCAGTATGAATGACTTGTAGTCGGAAACGTCCATGGATACGGAAAGCAAAAAGTCATAACGAAGATACTTACCATGTCTCTGGATCTTCTAGATCCCTCAAAGGTTCACCCTCACTCCAGTCCTTGATGAATCCATGAGCTAAAAGAAGATGTGCAAGTAAAACTGGACTGTCGACTTTCGGAAGCTTGTCGGTTGAAGATAATCCGCCAAACGCTCGATTCATATCAATTCCTTCCGGCAAAACGGGTAACGGGTGGTAAAATGGACCTTTGCGAAACGCGAGCTCAAATAGGGCCTTTGAACTGATCTGCGTACATAGTTACACAATTGAAGTTAGTGATGGACACATCAAAATTAATAAACAAACAATGAAGATCAAACCTGGATATCTGAACTAGCTGAGAAGCCAAAGAAGGGAAAGGATCGAAACGTGATTATTAAACTCCTGTATGGGCAAACTCAAACGCTCGACATCAAAACGATTATACCGCGCAAACAGACAAACTAGCTGTCAGCGACAGTAAGGCGGCATTCGTAGTGATGACCTGAAAAATTAAATTGCATCGTACCTATAAA
Source organism: Paragonimus westermani (assembly GCA_008508345.1). Classification (NCBI taxonomy): domain Eukaryota; kingdom Metazoa; phylum Platyhelminthes; class Trematoda; order Plagiorchiida; family Troglotrematidae; genus Paragonimus; species Paragonimus westermani. The sequence goes on along the minus strand of QNGE01001115.1, from coordinate 99,927 downwards.
CGGCTTGATATACAACAAGAACTTAATATCTATATCAATCTTGACATAGTACATGGGTAAATGAAGCTGCAAAGTATAAACGACAAGTATAAAACACAAACCGGAGTAGTTCTATAAACGTGACAAAGAATTCCACCATGCAGGGACATACAACTCACAATGTTCCCTTTAAGCCTTTCAGAAGGGTTATTTGCTGCTGGTTTTTGAGACATTTCGTCAACATTCAAAGTTCTCAAGTTTTCCAACCGACTTTGGATAACTGGTTTGGTGGATTTGAGTGGCACTAGGCGGTTGACTTCGTATTTGGCATCCGGCTTGGTCGGTACCAAATGTGGATCGAAAAGACGACGCTTAACACCATCTCTAAGTCCTGTTAGGCCAGGTCCTCCACGCCGACGTCCGCGATTCATTCTAAAAAATTCATCATCATCATAGACAGCAATAGATCAGTGGTTCTCACTAATGCTTAACTGTCACACAACCATGAAGAAAAAGCAAACCCTATACAGGAAGAGAGAAGGAAAAAAGAAGGGGACGAGAAGGGACCTAACTACTGAAAATAGCTACGTCTATATTCAAACGTTCAACATCAAGGTGCCTACACCTTGCAAACAAACAACCGAGCTGCAAGTGAGAGTAAGCCAAATGTTGACGGAAATAGCGTCACCTGCTCATGCATAAGGAAAACAATATACAGAGGATTGTTTATTATATTTGAATGATACAATATTAGCTTTCTGAATGTTGAACTGCATCTGACTTATGTGAAACTAGCGCTTGAGATCTCCTAGCGCGTTCCTTACGGACTTCCTTGCGTTTTCGTTTTTTTAACAGTCTCGCTTGATGGATACGCATCAAATCGGACTCTTCATCATTCGTATTGAAAGTCAACTTTGGATTGCAGCCCAGCTTCAAGAACCGTGTGTCTGTCGATGCCTTCTGAAGCTCATCGTTCCAATCCAATGAGTCTTTGTGACTTCCAACTGTTGATGCCGGTTTGGTAACTTTAGCCGGTGGCACAATTGATTCTGAAATTACCCCAAGACGATCCTTAACTTTGTTGTACAGACGTACGGAAACAAAATAGCCATGCATGTATGCACGCAGGAATTGTGTCCCGATCAACTCGAGCATGCCCAACTCTGCTAGCTGTTGCCGCGTGAGGAACTTATAGCCATCGTACATTGTTGTTACATCCGGTTCGCACTCTAACACTAATTGATCAAGATGGCTGCACCACGCCGGTGCTTCACCTAACAGGGGAATGAAGAAAGTAGAAATTTTCGGAGATTCCATCGAGACCATAAGCAAACCGCTATTCGGGAAGTGATGCATCCAATTGCACTCCGCACGGCCCGTATCAAATCCAACAAAAACTTTGCCGGTATCAATATACCATATCTTCAGACAGTGGGGCAACAGTGCTATCAGTTTTTCTTCATGAAATTCTACCGTTTTAACAGGTTTTCGAAACTCCGTATCCCTCGTATGCCAGGGTTTCCGATTTTGCCGTAAATCGTAAATATACACCATTCCATCGCTAGTACCCAGCGCAATGTTGAGGGGATCTTTGTACTTAACACATGTTACACCGGTTACTCTTCTTTTTACGCCAACAGAAGTATCATATGTATCTTCGGAAATGGGAGCAAACTCTGAAACATTCATGCCAAATACACATTCGCCAGTGCGGGCGTCCCAGCCATCCACGCGTCCCAAAGTGGATGCACCTAACAGCAAACTGTGCTCCTTGCAATAAGCGCATGACGTAAAACCGTGCGCCGTTCCTTCCAGCTTGGGACTGACGAGTGGAGTATTGAACCGTCCTTCACAAAGGTTCATGCGATATACGGAACTCCTAGATGATGCAACAAAAAGATCGCAAGTGAACGGTGAATAAGAAACGTCAACACCAGGCTTCGGTATTCTGAACTTAAAAAAGTGTCCACCGGTAGCATGCACGTCTACCCAACGCTCCTCTTCCAGGAGAACGAATTTGGAATAATCGTCGCTGAGTACTTCCATTCTATACGGCAAACAGTCGACACAACGGTCAAATTTCAGGGACAGATTTTCTAACTCATAGCAGCGGACCCTTGGCTTGTAACGACCTAACGTGAAGAGGAATTGATTGTCAGGTGAGCACGTTATGTACGTGGCGGAATCAGGCATTTCTAACTCTTGAATGAGCTCCAAATGTCTAGATAACCTGGAATCCTGCGACGACTTTCTTTTCCTTTCTGATCGGGAAGCCCATTCCGGCAATTCACGGTTCGCCGTAAGGTTGTAAACCTTAATCCCATTCAACTTAAACACGTTCATAGTTGACCTTCAAAGCATGCCGGACTTTCATAAACGGCGCGTACTCCGTTTCAATGTTTTTTTCAAGGATTTTAGCGCTTTGTACACAGGTTCGAAACTGAGGACCCGAATAACGATGATTCATTCAGTTTGTTTCTTTCGATGTTCGGTGGTTTTCTGTTGAGCTGGAAGGCGGTCAATGGAACAGGATGTAGCACAGGCGGTGATGTCGCGCCCACATCCTCGAAGAAGGGTCGTCAGAACAACTCGGAAGAACAGACCGAGTCCAGCCCCACCACCCTCCTCATTTCTAGGCCTTCTTTCCCAGGCTCTTCCTCGCACCATCCTTTCTATTTTCTCGCGAAATCCAACGAGGAAGTAGCTTTCAGATGCATGTATACCAACTGTCTGAGTCTGTTTAATAAATTACCGGAAATCAGACAGTTAATTCATGACACCCAACCCCACATGTTCGCCTTCACGGAGACCTGGCTTACAGGTGATATCAGTGACAGTGAACTGAGTGTTCCGGGGTATTCTGTTTACCGGGCTGACTCTGCCCGAGGGAGAATGGGGGGTTCTGCGATTTTTCTTCAGCAGTGTCTCCCGACACCCACGGTTATTGGTGGCTTCCAGTCCTCTGATAAATGTGACGCTCTTTGGCTTCGACTACCACTGCGCGGCCAAGACTCACTCCTAGTGGGGGTTATTTATCGTTCTCCTTCATCAGACGTTCCCGACGACAACACCCTTCTGGTAAGCCTGGAAAACTTCCTAGGCCTACAACGCTTTACACATCTGCTTATTATGGGTGATTTTAACGCACCCAAGATAAACTGGGCATCAGTTTCTCACCAGGACTGTGAAAGCGGATTCTCAACTTCCTTATCAACGCTAATACGTCGGAAGGCGTGGAGAAAGCACGTCACCGCCCCGACGCGGCACCGTTTTGGTCAGATTCCCTCTTTGCTCGACTTAGTTATCACTAATGAGAGCCACCTGGTAGACAGAGTGATCATCAAGCCACCACTTGGACACAGTGACCACTCTCTGTTAGCCTTTGACCTTATCTGTTACTGGTTACAACAACCAGCAAAAAGATTCACCGTTCGAAACTTTAATCAAGCAGATTTTAACGGCCTGAGAACCTACCTAGGTTCACTTCTTCTTGACTTGGACTCCGTGGACCAGAACTACCACACGTTTCACAGCGCAATTCAAAAAGCAGACGACTTATTTATACCGCGCAAACTGTGCATTTTCTCTTATCGGCCACCCCTTCCACGCAGGATACGTCGTCTTCTCGATAACCGTTCCCAATTATTCGCGAAGCATAAGCTTACTGGAAACTCAGAGGACCTAAGCGCGTTCCACATTGTCCGAAACAGGTGTAGGCGGGAAATCCGCGAACACACCAAACTCGTACAAGAGAAGATCCTCATAAGAGCCCGCGGGAACAAAAACTTCTTATTCAAGCATATGCGGCGACTAAGAAAGAACAAACCTTCAGCTCTTTCTTTACGACTACCCAACGGGGAGACTTCATCTGACTCCCTAGTTGTGGCCGAGTTATTCAGGGAGTACTTCTCGGCAATCTATAACGTCGTATCCCCGAGCTGGCATCCTGTACTACCGTTGCAGAAGTTCAGGCAACCACTCGTGACCGCTGAGTTTTCTGTGCTAGATGTCGAAGACCTTTTACTCAAGGTTAATCCTTACGGTGCAATGGGTCCCGACATGATCCATCCCAGAATACTCAAGGAAGCAGCTGTTAGTTTGGCTGAACCCCTTTATAAGCTGTTCAAGCAAACACTCCAGACTAGCATCCTCCCTAGCGCATGGAAAGAGGCGATGGTCACACCCATATTTAAAGTGGGTGACCGGCACTCTCCGGCTAGTTATCGGCCAATCAGCCTCACTAGCATCCCGTGCAAAATAATGGAGCGCCTACTAAAGCGCGCCATACTCAATCACTTCTTATCAAATAATCTTTTTTCTTCCACACAGCATGGCTTCCTTCCTAATCGGTCATGCATAACAAACATGCTTATTTTCATGGATAGTCTGACGGAGGCCAAAGACAATGGCCTCATCTCTGATGCCATCTTCTTTGATTTTGCCAAGGCTTTTGACCGTGTCCCACACGGCCCCCTGAAACACAAACTGGAAGCCTACGGTATTCAAGGAGAGGTTCTTCGCTGGATTGCCTCTTTTCTTGATAATAGAACGTTTAGGGTCAAGACCGGAGCAGACCTTTCGTCTCCCTCTTTCATTTCTGCGGGAGTTCCCCAAGGGTCAGTTCTAGGTCCTTTGTTATTCCTCATTTACATCAACGACCTTCCAAGCAACATTTCCAGCAGCGTCCTCTTATATGCAGACGACCTAAAAATCTGGAATGCCACTGATCCCAGCGCACTACAAATTGATCTTGACGCGATCAAGCGCTGGTCGGACGATTGGAGTCTCCCACTAAATGACAATAAATGTGCTCACATGTCACTCGGTGGAGATTCTGGCAATGCCTTCATGATTCATAGCGCATCTGGCACAGTAGATATCATGAGAATCGACCTGAAGAAAGATCTGGGCATCTGGTTGTCATCTAACTTGTCCTTCACGTATCACCATGAGATGGCGGCAAAAAAGGGATTTGCCGCTCTTATGATGATTAGGCGCACTTTCCCCCGCATGGACAAGAACGCTTTTCAAACGCTTTACGGGACTTATATAAGACCGCTCCTCGAGTATGCCAATCAGGTCGTGTATACCGGCCTGCAGAGAGACATATTAGCTGTTGAGCGTGTCCAGCGCGCGGCCACCAAGATGGTCGCGGGCCTGAGTAATGTTACTTACGAGTCTCGACTTGAAATTCTTGACCTTTACCCACTTGAATTTCGAAGACTTCGCGGGGATTTAATACTCACACACTTCTTCTTTAGAGTAGGTCTTGTAGAACAGTTCTTCACTGTAGCGAATGATGACGGCCGGCGAGGACATAATAGGAAGCTTTTCAAGCTTCGTCCTCGGACCTTTCTTAGGCAGCAGTTCTTTTCTTACAGGGTTATTAACTATTGGAACAGCCTTCCTTCTGAGGTCGTCAGTAGCGCTTCTAGGGATCGTTTTAAAGCTTTGCTTGATTCTCATTTATCTAAAATTGCATTATGCGAATAATCTTTCTCTGTTCTTGGTATTCACTGTATTCTCCAAGAGCGGTGCTACACCCTGTTTTCAATGATCGCCTTTCAGATCAACAGAAGCCCGCTGACACTGAGCAAGGAAAACCGACTGGATCCGGGAACCTTGGGCCGTTGCCTCGAACCCGTGTATCAATCGCTGAAATCGCTGAAATCGCTGAAATCTTGGTTGCTACAGAATGCACCCGGATCAGAATAAAACAATATTATAACACCAGTCGATAACCTCGCAGAATGATACTTCTAAAACAGGTCGAAATCACTGACCCCATTAAGTCCGCAAGGCGGAACTTAAATTACTGATGAGTAGTCGGGAATTTCGTTTATTTTCAAGTTGACCATCACTCACACTTGATCGCAGCCTTCGCATTCAGATAGACATTCCAGTCAGCCGTGTGTTTTTCGAAAAGAAGCACTAGACTCGAATTTCGCTCTCATTAGAGCTCGTCAGTAGTGCGTATCCTTGTCACGGCCGAGATTTGAACTCCGGACATTTCAATCATGAGGCAACCGTGTTAACCACTGCGCCATTGACCGCACATCAGGCACGACCGAATCATCAAATCTGAACGCTCAACCACTCTCGCTTGTGGCCAATGATCAGGTCGCCCGATCGTCTCGAGAGGAGACACAGTAACTGTCCTGTTAACTCCAATCGATAACCCCGCGATTAGGACTTCCGAGACAGGTCGAGATCACTGAACTCACCAAACCTGCAAGGCAATATTTTAGATTACTGATGAGTAGTCGGAGGCCGGGGCTCAATTCCCGGCCGTGGGGAGGATATGCATTGATGACGAGCTTTATTGAGAGCGAAACTCGAGTGTAGTGCTTCTTTTTTCCGATAAAGGCTGACTGGAAACTCTATCTGAATGCGAAAGCTGCGAAAATCTATGAGTGGTGGTCACCTTGAAAATGAACCAATGGACCGATTACTCATCAATAATCTAACAGTTCCTTAAGTAGGTGAGAATTCGATAACACTCCGAATCGGCTCTTAGGAGAGGAGCTGTCAACCTCCGATGGCAGGTCGTTCCAGTGGTTGAACACCCTATAAAAAGAGAACTGCTGCCTATGGAGCGTCCGGTGTCAAATCTTGTAGAGCTTCACGTCCTGATCCCTTCGACTGTTATCACTCTTCAGGGGTAAAGAAGTGCTGAAGAAAAAGTGGATAAGAATTAATTCATCACGCAGTGTTCGAAACTGAAGTATATGAGGATCAAGTAGATAAGGATAAGACGAGACTTATAGCGTCTACAGTTCATAGTCATATCTTGCAACTCGTTTTTGTGTATTTTTAAATAACCTTTTCGTTACCGTCACCTGCACACTTGCTTGAAGCCATCACATTTGCCTTTGAATTCCACTGTCATCAAAAACGTGAACAGGTGTTACCACGAGCCCTCTCAGTTTTCTTCACTGACGTGCATGTGTTGGGCTGGTGAAGTAATCGCACGATGAAACATTTTCAGCTAAACGTGTTTGTTGACCTATGGACGCCGGACGTTCGTCATCCCATGTTGTGTGCGGAATTATCTACTACTCTTCGTCCGAACCTACCCTCTGGCACTACCTTTCTGTCGGGTGGTGGTCTATCCAATTCAACGGATTTTGCCCAGTCAGTGAGTTATTCCATCTATTTTTGACGCCTTTATTTGTACGTATCCCTTTCGTTCACATCAGCTACCGCTACAGCTTCTTTTAATGTTATCATATTTTGTTTATTTACCCTTATTTGATTGATTAGGGCACTACAAAATTGGTGAGCCCGACCTGACCCGAACAGGCAAGTACAGACTCGTAGGGGAGGTGCCGCAAGCCAGTGACCAGTTTGGTGGCTACTAACTCAACACATTCAATGGCAGGTACGTCTTCCTTCAAACGGCTGTAAACAACTTGATTAGCATACTCGAGCAGTGCTCTGATGTGGTGTCCGTAAAGCGTTTGGTAAGTATACCTGTCTATGCTCTCCTTAACAATTTAAGATTCACAGATCCCCTTTTGATGGTCATCTCGTTATCATAACAGAAAGATAAGTTAGTCGACAACCAAATTCCCAGATCCTTTTGGAGTCAACTTTCGCAATATCTATTACACATTTTGCACCGTATTTCATGAATAGGTTCCCGGAGTGTTCTCCGAGTGATATATGTGCACACTTGCCGTCTTTTGGAGGGAGAACCCAGTCATCTGACCAGCGCTTAACACTATCAATCTGCAATGCACTAAGATCACACGCATTCCAGGTTTTTGAATCACCAGCATAAAAAGCACTGTTGCTAGAAATACGCTCGGGTAGATCAGTGATCTATATCAGAAACCAAGTACTGATCCTTGAGACACTCTGTCAAAGACCGGAGAGGAAGTCAAGAGATCCGAACAGGTTTTTACTATGTAAATCCTGTTAATAAGAAAGTAACTCAGCGGATAATCTCTTTTTGGATCTCAGAATCTCTCCTTGGTTCAGTGGGTGGTGGGTAGAAGTAGAAAGCAACAGCTTTTGGTGATTCCATTTCTCCGGGCAGGGAACCTTGGTACCAGATTGGTAGTCACACGTTGCAACTTTTCTTAGTTGTACCGGAGAGTTGAAATGGGAGAATAAATACAGTTATTAACCTTTTGAACAGCTTTTTTTGAAGTCGTTCGCAGCGCTTTTGGGGATCACTTCGAAGCATTGCTTGATTTTCATTCACCAATAAATTCATCATGCAAGTAAGCTTTTTCTGTACCTGACATTTACTGTAATCCCCAAGAGCGATAATACACCCGGCTTTCGATGATTTCCTTTCCGAGCAGGAAGAACCGAGTGGATCCAAGTACCATGGGCTCATCCCTTGAACCCGTGCGTCATTCGCTGGAGAAAATAAATGCGTATCTATCGCTGGTACTTACGTGAGTCTATGAAGTTGATTGTGCATGATTAAGTGTGAACTGCACAACAGACGAACATGCACACACGAGTGTGTGTAGAAGAGTAGGCTGGAGCGAGGACTAAGTATTGAAGTAGCTATCCAGACGAATTTGAGCGCGTCCGCTCTCTTGGCACTCACGATGGTTTTGGACAGAGCCTCAGGTTTTGTAGACTCCAACGGAGAAAGGACTGTGCCCTGGACCAAGTTTGCTGCACTGGTTGTTCAGTTTCAGGAGATGTCGTCTGAGTGAGCTAGTAACCGCAAGAGTAAGCGGAGATCCTTACGGGTGTTTTCTGTTTTTCAAAATCAAGAACGTCAATATTGGATCGCCTCTTCATCTGCGGTATTCCAGGGGGAATGGATTCAGTTCGTGAAGTTGCTCGGGGCGGAGCTTCACACGAACTTTTCCCTCGCATTCCTTTTAACAGTTTCCAACATAATTTTTCTCCACTGTAGTTAAGGAGAACATACAACGTTTCTTTTGCTCGAGGTGAGGACGACTAAAGCTGTTGTACAGGTTACAAAAACGTTATCCCTCAAGTTTTCACACACGCGCCTCAGAAGGGCCAGAGTACTATTAGCTTTCTTGGCGCCCGCCTCACTGTTGGGAGAACTCAGGGCTGTGTGTCACAACAGTGCCAAGGTCTTTTTCCTTATCCGTATCTTGGAGCGGCACTCCACCGAAGGGGTAACGGAAGTTATGTTCACGTCTGTTATGCTTAAGTTTGCACTTGCTGGCATTGAACCCGATGAAGTTGTCAGCGGTTTGTACGTGGGTACGAGGCCGAGGACACAAATCACCCGGATCCAGTTTACTTCCCTCTCTGAATACCTTCTATTGACATGAATGATAGTCACTCAAAGCAGGGTGTGGCGTTGCTCTCGTGGGTTACAGGAGGTGCTAACGATAGCGCACAATACTATTCCTACAACGTCTTGGGTAAGTGAAAATCTAATAACTCTTTGAAGCTGTCCCTGGAAGAACAGCAAACAATCTTTGATAGAAGGTCGTACCGTTGGCTGGTAAACCTGCAAGAGAAAAACTGTTACATATAGAGTGTCCTAGGTAGAGGTTCATACAACTTCTTTTTGTGACCCGTTCGACCGTAATTAGCTGCGGAGGTGAATGATTGCCACGCAAGTCTTGTGATGAAGAAAAAATGTTCCAGGATTGCGTCACCGCAAGGTCACCGAAGCTCAACTGGGTACAGATGGAGAATTTCCACACAAGACTCGTAGGTGAATTGCTGCAAGCCAGTAACCATTTTGGTGGATGGTCGCCGGACAGGTTTAATGGCGCCTTCACTTCTTTTCAAGCTAACATGCATACCAAGCAACCGCCTTATACAGAACCCACAAAGCTTTTTAAAGACAGGTCTGTCCATGATGAGGAAGTTTTTTATCAACCCGAGTTTACAGTGAGATCACCATCAACTGTCTGCTCCGTTGGAGTTGCACTACCAGTACCACCATACGTGTTCATGTTTCCTTATGAGGGTAAGTCAATCACAAACCACCGACGTTTAAGTGTGTTAACGTGGGTATCGCGGCCTTACTCGTGGCTGTATTATGGATCCGCCTTATTTCCATTGTCGTAGCCCACATTCTTTAGAATAACATTCCTTAACCATTATGGTTTAGGATACCGCCCAACCACTCCGACGCTTGATTGAGTTCTGAGAATCGGCTGGATTTTCCGCTGGCGGTCCTCTTCTCTGGCGGCTGGAGTGCGGCTGTGTTGTATGTTCCCCAAATTACAACCCCTTAGCTTGTATATAGTGAGTAAATCAGCAGATAAAGTTTGTTTATAGACAAGGATTTTTCGTTACGACTTCCGGTTTTTAATAGTATAAGGCTGTGGGGGCTGGGTGTGAAAACCGAAGGGTAAAGTAGTAGCTCTACTACAATTTTCACACCCCGGTTCACCGACCTTGCGAGACCAGCGGTTTTCAACGAGTATACAGAATCGATGGATAAACTTACTGGTCAAGGGGATAACAGGCATCACCATCAACACCCACAAAATCTCAAAACGCAGCGATAATTGCAGATAAACTCGACGCGTCGTCTTTATTTTCGTGCATGACGTGAACTGCCCAAATATTGTAGATGAACTGAAGAAGAGCCTGAGGAGCCAAATCATTCTTTGTTCCCCATCTTACTGGGTTACCCAAGAGATGTCATACAGTCGTTCAAACAAACTCTCTCTCTCTGTCTAAAGTTCCAGAAATATCAGAAACGCACATAGGCATTGAAATGCGGCATTTGTGACGGATGGTTCCATCACAATTGCGCCCTACTAACTACACATCGACATAACTGTCTCAAAAAGTCGTTCATATCCAGTGCTGTCTTGTGAATGTAAGGCTGAACCACTCACAAGGGGCGATACCCGGGAGCACTGCTGATGCCACTTGTGTGTTTATGGTGTTCTCGGTGTTTCACACTTCACTTTGATGGACCGGGTGGACGACTGCGAAAATTGAACCGTACATTTTTGTTTGTCTTGACGAAAACAATACTAGCACCACACTTTTTAATAAAATCTAATACGCACACTTGTCACCTTTCCCTGAAGGGTGGCTGACTGGCAGCCAGCAAAAAAATTATATTTTTGGACTTTATTCGAGCTCCAGTGCTCCTTACCACTTCCACAGTTACAACCCCTTGAATACCTCCCAACGATATTGGACGTCTAATGAACTTTGTCTTCCCTCGGTAAGCCCAGCCTTGGCAACACTCATTCTGTATCCAGATTTATTATATGCGTGGTATTTTTACTACGTGCCTCCCGGAGACTACAGCACGAGAGTGAAGTCTTTTAAGAAAGAAACCAGATATGGGTAGCACTACTCCCTGCGACACTGCTACAGTAACACTTGCGCAGATTGCTGATGGTACCGCGGAGGTCGGAATGCCTTGCAGGTAACAAATCCGGGGAATGCAATTAGCTAGATGTGGCCAAAAGGTGCGGTGATTTTTGAGAAATAGGAGAGTTAAGAAGCGTTTCTGGTTCTTGACGCTANGGGTGCACAGCTCTGTATTATAGAAGATGAACAATGTGGTCGAAACACGCAAGCAACCAGCGTCCGCAATCGCAACACACGTCCTGGCCACTGGTCACGTTACCGACCTAATTTGTGCATTCAGAATCTTATAACGTCACTCGAATCGAAGATTCTTGCAGTTTACTGAGGCGGTCGCAATCAGTCGACTGAAGCCGACGAACACCGTTCGCTGAGATGCGGCAAGAGGCTAACTGCGTTGGATAGGCTAATGTGAGTTATGAAAAAATTGTCAGTCATTGAAGAAGGGTGGATGAAAACTTTCCAACACATGCTGAGACGTTTGTTCTAGGGCGGCTTCCCTGGCCCCGTCCCCAAGAATCACCATAGTTTGGTGGGGTACTAGTCGCCTGCTTCTGGCATCAAAACTGAACATGTTGAATACCTCGGTCACCTGACAAGAATGCAGCCGTTACAAGCGTAAGAGACCAATGTAGCACACCGAAAATTACTAAACGCGGTGTACATGTGCTGCCTTCAGGTGCATTTACTGGCAACTTGCAAAAGGTTGCGTTCATTCAAGACGAACGACTTTTGCGAGAAAAGATATGGCTGCAATTTCTGGAGAGCCTAAAGAGCGAAAATCCGAGTCAGACTCAAGTAACTCGCTGCCCAATATGTTCAGGTGTACTCCATTGATCCACGCCAGATTGCAACATGAGCTGCCGATTTCAGAGAGTTCTGTTCGAAAAGCAACGGGGAAGAACATGAAGAAAACGGAAGGAGATAGGCCCACAGATGCTTTCCAGCGCAGATAACATATATCGGGAAAATCAGGAAAGCTCAGATCTGTCTTCAGTCTAGATTGTACACACTTGCTTGAATGGGTGCACAGCTCTGTATTATAGAAGATGAACAATGTGGTCGAAACACGCAAGCAACCAGCGTCCGCAATCGCAACACACGTCCTGGCCACTGGTCACGTTACCGACCTAATTTGTGCATTCAGAATCTTATAACGTCACTCGAATCGAAGATTCTTGCAGTTTACTGAGGCGGTCGCAATCAGTCGACTGAAGCCGACGAACACCGTTCGCTGAGATGCGGCAAGAGGCTAACTGCGTTGGATAGGCTAATGTGAGTTATGAAAAAATTGTCAGTCATTGAAGAAGGGTGGATGAAAACTTTCCAACACATGCTGAGACGTTTGTTCTAGGGCGGCTTCCCTGGCCCCGTCCCCAAGAATCACCATAGTTTGGTGGGGTACTAGTCGCCTGCTTCTGGCATCAAAACTGAACATGTTGAATACCTCGGTCACCTGACAAGAATGCAGCCGTTACAAGCGTAAGAGACCAATGTAGCACACCGAAAATTACTAAACGCGGTGTACATGTGCTGCCTTCAGGTGCATTTACTGGCAACTTGCAAAAGGTTGCGTTCATTCAAGACGAACGACTTTTGCGAGAAAAGATATGGCTGCAATTTCTGGAGAGCCTAAAGAGCGAAAATCCGAGTCAGACTCAAGTAACTCGCTGCCCAATATGTTCAGGTGTACTCCATTGATCCACGCCAGATTGCAACATGAGCTGCCGATTTCAGAGAGTTCTGTTCGAAAAGCAACGGGGAAGAACATGAAGAAAACGGAAGGAGATAGGCCCACAGATGCTTTCCAGCGCAGATAACATATATCGGGAAAATCAGGAAAGCTCAGATCTGTCTTCAGTCTAGATTGTACACACTTGCTTGAATGGGTGCACAGCTCTGTATTATAGAAGATGAACAATGTGGTCGAAACACGCAAGCAACCAGCGTCCGCAATCGCAACACACGTCCTGGCCACTGGTCACGTTACCGACCTAATTTGTGCATTCAGAATCTTATAACGTCACTCGAATCGAAGATTCTTGCAGTTTACTGAGGCGGTCGCAATCAGTCGACTGAAGCCGACGAACACCGTTCGCTGAGATGCGGCAAGAGGCTAACTGCGTTGGATAGGCTAATGTGAGTTATGAAAAAATTGTCAGTCATTGAAGAAGGGTGGATGAAAACTTTCCAACACATGCTGAGACGTTTGTTCTAGGGCGGCTTCCCTGGCCCCGTCCCCAAGAATCACCATAGTTTGGTGGGGTACTAGTCGCCTGCTTCTGGCATCAAAACTGAACATGTTGAATACCTCGGTCACCTGACAAGAATGCAGCCGTTACAAGCGTAAGAGACCAATGTAGCACACCGAAAATTACTAAACGCGGTGTACATGTGCTGCCTTCAGGTGCATTTACTGGCAACTTGCAAAAGGTTGCGTTCATTCAAGACGAACGACTTTTGCGAGAAAAGATATGGCTGCAATTTCTGGAGAGCCTAAAGAGCGAAAATCCGAGTCAGACTCAAGTAACTCGCTGCCCAATATGTTCAGGTGTACTCCATTGATCCACGCCAGATTGCAACATGAGCTGCCGATTTCAGAGAGTTCTGTTCGAAAAGCAACGGGGAAGAACATGAAGAAAACGGAAGGAGATAGGCCCACAGATGCTTTCCAGCGCAGATAACATATATCGGGAAAATCAGGAAAGCTCAGATCTGTCTTCAGTCTAGATTGTACACACTTGCTTGAATGGGTGCACAGCTCTGTATTATAGAAGATGAACAATGTGGTCGAAACACGCAAGCAACCAGCGTCCGCAATCGCAACACACGTCCTGGCCACTGGTCACGTTACCGACCTAATTTGTGCATTCAGAATCTTATAACGTCACTCGAATCGAAGATTCTTGCAGTTTACTGAGGCGGTCGCAATCAGTCGACTGAAGCCGACCTTATGTGTTTGAAAGATTTGCTTGTAAACTTGACTTTTCTCTTGACTTAGTGACCTTTCCTAAACCATCAACCGACTATCCACCCTGCTTCCCGAACTGCTCGATATAATAAAACTCGTTTCATATTATTGTGAATTTGGTACTGGCGATTTGATACGAAATGCTTGTAACTACCAGTGTTCGCATTCTAACGGTTTTGCTCAACCTTCTGGAGAAAATGAACTGTTTCAAATTATGACTGAGCTGATCACAGTTGGTGTGAGTGTAGAGTGCGTGAGGTGCATCCTCCCTGATTTTTTGGACATTTTTTTCGGGTAAGTTGCTTGAGATGATAGGCTTGAAAACACATACATGCATCATTGACAAGCTGTGATGGGAACTAAGCTCGTGTATTACGTCTTCTCTTGAAATGGTCTGACTAAGAAGTCCACGGGAGTGTGACAGTCGCAATCAACTGTGGGTAATTTTCAATATAAATATGAGTGAACATCTTGTACCACCCACCGGCTACCCGTTTTGTCTCTTGACTAAACCGGGCATACTCACGGCATTCAAACAAACTAAAGACACCACTGTACTGAAAGAACTTATTAAGTATATTAAATTTAGGTTACAAATGTTGGAAACAAACGCGGCTGTTGCTACGCGCTTTTTTCTTATGGCTGAACTGGGCATATTCACGTTACTGGAAAGAAAATGCCAGGAGTTTTCACTAAATAATCGCTCAAGCCGAGCAGGGGCCCATCGTCAAATTGCTCATCACCAATTGTTCATTCGTGAACGCAATCCAAACGTGGAGGGTCGTGGTCTTATCGACATACTGTATAATCAGACGTGTGTTTAATGAAGTCGGTAGTTTCAATTGCAGTCATAAGCACGACGTGTGCGTTATCAACAATTCATTTGTAGGAAAGAGCAAGAGGTTCGACCATTAGTAGTGTGTGTGTAACCGCTATTTTAGTAGCATTTTCAATTTGTTTCGTAGATTACGCTATGTAATCATATACTTGATTATAGGCATCCGTAATGAGCATTTAACGTAGTTCATGGAATCAGTTGACACTTGTGGGGGTTTGCTCTTTATGTGGAGGTGTCGCATACGTGAATTGCAGCCACAGCCCCTCTGTCTTTTTCCTACCATTTCCAGGATGATGGTCTGCTGAAACATGGTCAAACTATAGAAGGCTTTGTGTGGGCAGGATCTCTCTTTTCCCTCTGTCATGAAATAGTTGTTTAAGCAAAGTGCGGAGAGTTTTGCTGGCTCACTAGTGGGTCTTCGTCTGCTGGTATAAGCGAAGTTGACAGGGTTAATTTTGAATCAATACACATTGTTAGGATTGAGAATGAGGTAAAATTTTGAATAAACTTCGGACAAATTAGCAGGTGTACAGCGGACACTGACTGAACTGAGTGGGACACGTTGGTTTCAGATTCTAAGTAAACTTAGGCACAAATAGTTAGGCAGCTTTTTCAAGGTAATCACATTTTAACAGTTGGAATGAGGGATATTATGTGATACCGCGCGGGACTCCGTTGTAGCTTGTGGAGAAAACGTGAAAGTATGTGCGGAGCCTTTTTATGCGTAGCCAGAATTTTTGGTGGCTGCCGTGATGATTCATCTAGAGCGCGGAGCGCGCCTCAAGATCAGCAAAAATCTTCTCGTTTCAACAAGATGCAACAAACTCGCCGACTCATCTTGAGCCACGTATTGTCCCTGCCTATGTCACGTGCATTTCTGCTGATCACTGAGGGATCAGTTAACAGCGGTTGCGTCTTCATTGGCTGAGGATCGCCGCCACAGTTAAATCCATGCTCTATCGAGATAAATTAAAACGCCGCCAAAAGCTTGTGTTTATCGCTCGACCATTTATACCAAGTGATTCACGGAGGATGTGTTCGGTCATGGGTTGTTCGCCACGTTTACAGTTCAAGTTACGAACGTTCCATAGTAACACGAGGTGACATTTTCGATGTGCGAGGCTTCGAGTGCGTAGGACTGAGCGTTTTAACATTACCAGGATGTCCAGCCTGATGAGAGAATGCTTAGTTTAAATGAAAAAGGAGCCAATGCTCTCCAAACGCGGTTATAAGTGAACACCCGCCAAAAATTGACCACACAGTTTCGAATTGCTTGCTTTGCTTCCAGGTGTGTTCACTGCGTTTGGGTGATGCACACTAGCTTTGGCAGCCTCACTGTAGAATGTACTGGGTTTGTATGGTGGCTCACCAGTGGTGAACACTGAAGTGCTAGCACTGTTAAATGAAGCAGCTTGAATGTTTCTGAGCGTTCGGGGGCAGCCTGGCTGTAGTTGGTACTTGGTACAGCTGTTTTTAGCAAAAAGGAAGCTTGGCATTCAAACTTGCTCACTGCATGAATTCCCGTACAGGTTACGTTAAAACGCAGGACCACAAACGCGTTCATTCACTTGCATGGCTCACTGGTATTCACACTCATTGTGCAGCAGCACCATATCATTGGCCCTATCGGCATGTCCCTCGAGGTGCGTTCGAGCTATTTTGATAGTTTTTTCTAGCATGTCGTCTTACCGACGTTGCGATCTGCTCTATAGCTCCTGAATGTACTCACCAGACTACAAACAAACATAGGTGCTGTTTATAGAGCACAGCTCCAGAGAGGCGACGAAATCAAGTGTCTCTGCCAAATCACCGTAACGAATGGTCCGTTACAAGGAGTAAAGCAAAGCACGAAATTAGGTAGATAAGATGTTCACTAAACACAGTTAGCAAACTGCGGTGTACAGAGCTGGCAAATTGGGCTGGAACAGTAACAGGTTGGTTCCAAGGCGTGAGAGTCCAACTTCTGCACGAAAGTACAGCAAAAGTCTAACCAACAAGGGCTTGGGCCAACGAATACGGAACTTTCACGAAAACATAAAAAACGGAAACTGCCAAACTCGGGTACATATGTGAGTTGGATAAAAAAACGTACTTCAAACTTATAGTTATTCCGTTACTGTCACGACGGATGACAGCAGTTTCAGTTTTTAGAGCAGGCGTTCGGGGTTAGAAGCTAAAGTTGCCCAGATTACACTGGTTTCCTTGTTCAGTGTAAGTAGACGCCCGTTAACATGGAAAACAGTCATTCGAAACAGGATTGAAGACCACTCATTAACATTGCAGCAGGTGCCACGGACGGAGTAAACGAGGTTAAGTGGGTTTCAAACGAACAAAAGTCGATGAACGCTTCCAAACAATCGTCGAAAACACAGCCGGGCCCAATAAACGAAATATCTTCATGGTGAGTGAACTCCGTACAAGAAAGCGATTGTTGTTTGGGGAAAGTTCCTAGACGGGGCACTTGTAATGTTCTCGTATTTCTTCGTCAACCACCAGTAGCCGCTACAATAAACTGTTTTACGGCACCCATGCTAAATGAGAAATGTGATGGATTTAATACAAGGCAGGGTCTTCGAAATGCGAGTGGAATCGGGTCGAGAACATAAGGTTAAGACGCACACGTATTAATTCAAATTAACAGTTGTCGGAGCCCGGTTCAATTTCACTAGAAAATAGTAACAATATAAGGAAGAGAAAAGGAAAGAGGGCTTGACAAGCAAAAAGAATAAGATGAAATGAAAATGGAAATCCGAGACACTGAGGCAGGGTTAGAAATACGCAAACAGATGAGTGTGAAAACTAAAAAGGGGAGAGCATAAAGGGAAACAACTGAGACAGACATGCGTCGCATCGCTACCAAAAACATAATCAACCAACACTTGTCGGAGCACTGCTTGAAGTCGGTCAGTGCGCTCGCCATTGCCGCATTGAACACTAGTTTGCTACGAGGATACACTGCTTCGCTTGAAAAGAAATGGGCTGCAGGTCTGTTCCAAATTACTACTCACCAAGTTTCCTTTTTCACCCTTGATGTTATTTCTGGGCGTCAAGTGATTCTTTGAGCTACGCTCATTTCACTCACGACATCTGTTAACAGGCCGTTTGGGAAACAACCGCGTTTGTAATACCGCGAGCATCTGTAAATTTTGAGCCCGCTGGGCTACCGACTCTGACAGAAAAAGATTATCCTAATGGTAAGTTTCTTATTAATAAGCTGCTAAGTTATGAGAAAAGTATGAAAAGTAGATGGAACAAAATAACAACATACCTTGATATTGAATCCATCAGATTTAAAAGCTCAAAAACCAAGGATTTTCGGGAACACGACCATTTACAACAGTCACCTAATGTCGAACCGATAAAGCAAAAATGAAACCAAGACGCACATAAACGGGGAACCAGCAGTGGGGAGTATGAGTGAAAAAACGGCACGAGTGCAAGCTCCGATAATTAAGAGATATCAAACTTCCGTAATACATTGAGATTAACGTTCGTGCAAGGAATGACTTTTGTACGGTAATTCGGTTGTTTGTGTGGTAACGCATTTCGCTGTCGTGTACTTGACGCCCTTTGAGTTTTCCACCGAGTAAGTTGTGTGCTTGACTTACTAGGCCTCTGGCTTATGCTTACCGGTTTTTGCTACCACTTCAGATTCCCGTTGTATCCACGGCATTCAGAGAAGCGCCGTTCCTCACTGCCTCCACCCCGTAGTGCGTTATTGTCAGCCTTTGTAAGAGGGCTTGGATGCTAGTCGTAGACCGGGGTTTCTCTGGCTGTCATGGATTGAAAACTCATTTTACCACAAATCCTGCTTCATTAGCTTGGTGCCTGGTGCAGAAATTGACCACCGAAATCTGCGTCCTTGCCTCGCACCTGTTTGTTTTAACTGGCCGGCGATTAAAAAGACCTTATCGTGTGTTATTTTTAAAATTCGGTATGGCTTTCGTTGTTATGGTCGTTTGCCTGTGTCAGTGGTTTTGTGTTAACACGCGGATGCTGGGATAATATATACGTATACGATGATGTACACATCAATTCTTAGGACATGGATTATGTGGAAGCTTCAGGGCAATGTTCGGAAATGGTGAATTTTATGCTTTCTTGCAGTTTAAGGGGCGACTTCGGAGGTAGATGGATGATGCTGGCGTTACATACGTTTGTGAGACAAGCCGTATGTCCGGAACAGCTTTTGGGTACGATAAGGTAGAGTCGCATGATTATTCGAAAACCATCCAGATTTATTATCGTTGAACGGAGTAAAAAGGGTGTAAGTGTGTATGCAGGGGTGTGTGACGTGCCTGGTGAGTTAATTCTTGTTAGTTTCAACATTTCGGTTCTCTCGACACATGTTGCAGATCACGATTCTGTGTAACCTGAAGCAATGTTTGTCTGGTTGTGCGCTCTTTCTGGTTAGAGTGCATACACTATCCAATCGTCTGGTACATGAGTTCCATCCTTCAAACCACGGACACTTTCTCGGTGATGCGAACGACCTCAGGAGCCTGTTCGAATACAATAAACCAAGTGCTGACATTGAGCATTATGTAGGGGTTGTTTGTGGGAAGATTACCATAGACATCGGAAACATTCGACGCAAGTTGAGGCTTGAAATGTCAAGTTAGATTTTTATGTACGATTTCAACCGAAACTTAGAGATTCTCCAGGCGATCGAAGCGACGGATGTCATGCGCACTAAACCGGGTGAAAGCAATAGATATACGAACATCTGCTCCGCATAACGAACGCAAATTAAGCTATTCAGACTTCCCATGCATGTTATGGATATGGATGACACGAAAGGGACAAACAGAAATAAGTGTATATAGATGAGACACAACTGTGAAAAGTCAGGGCTTTGGCTGGATTCGAACCAGCGACAGACACAGCATGCCTCAACGCGGCAAGCGCTCTACCAGCTGAGCTACGAAGCCACACCGGGAGCTCGGAAATTTCACATTTGGACTCTGTNNNTGTGTCGCAGTCAATGGCGTACCTGTATCCATACCATTTCTAGTTCTTCCATTTAGTCTTCTCCAATCTTTTTTGTCCTTCGTAGTACTCTTTCCTTTTAGGATATTCCACGTCACTGTTGAGGTGAGCGTCGCCCCGAGCCACAGTACCTTTTGGTCAGGCTCATGGCTGTTTTGATGATGATGACCGTCGACTGCCTGTATGAATGCCGATGTTCCAGGATCTGTCGTAAGGTAAGAATGTGATCAACGCACCCCTGACAGGATCTGAATCCTGCTTGTTCTTCGCGTATCTGACATTCTCTGGGTTTAGTGAGCCGACGTAAAATGAGGCCAGTGAGTAACTTGGATTCAACAGACACAAACTGGTGTCTTTGTGGTTGTCACATAGACTTAGGCCCCTTTTTTCTAAACTGTTGATAGGCACCACTCACGAGGTACCTCTTCAGTCCCCCAGATCGTCTGGAGGAGTTTTATTAGTTCTGATAGCAACCTCACTCCACCATCCTTGAAAAGAGAAGGGGAGAGGAGGTCTGGTCCAGGAGCCTTTTTAAGCTTGAATAACTTGACCTCCTTCAGAGTAACATTGTGAACGTTTTGATCACGGGTAGGCATGTAGATAGGTTAAAACATCAAGACAATGCTTAACTGGGCGCAAGTCATGGCTTAAGCTATTAGGTAGGCATAAAAATGAAAATCCTATTGTGGTGGATACTCATGCCAGAGGTGTGGTTATTCCAGCACTCGGCGGAATACCTCGACGCGGGGGGAGGCACCTCCAAAACCCCACAACGAGCGGATCGGTGGTGGCGGGGGCGACCGGATGAGTCATCGCTCGACTGGATCGGACCAACGGGCGAGACATGGCAGGCAGAACCCCCCCCCCCCCCNCCGATATATGGCTTTGATCACGCACATAATCCGGGCAGAAGTGCACACGATGCGTGAGCGGAAACCTGGGGATGTTTTGGTCCGGAATGATGACCGATAAACGCGAGCGCGCGTGTGGCATGGGGACTAGCGTATTGGACAATAAAGAGTGTGCTTTATCGACGCTTTCTCGCTGCAATATGAGCGACGATCAAAAAACAGTTGCAACCCTAGTAAAAGACGTTTTTGAACACGAGGAACTGTGGGATTTAGTTGCCTCAGCATCAATAAATTGGAGGATACTATATGAAAAATCGAAGAGAACTTTTATTCTGCTTCCGGCCTACACAAGGTGTATTGCTGGGTGTCACACGTAGCTCTCTTTTAGGCCCCTGGTGTTTTTGTTGGCCCCATTTTAGAACGTGCTTCTTACTAATACCAGCCAGCTGTCCGTTTGCCCTTCCGTGATACTGTGGCTAGATGAATAGCTTTGTAGCCGCTGGGATGGTAGATGTAGACTGTTTGTTGGTAGTCGTGGAGATCTGTAAGACTGCCTCACCATATTTTATATAACGCTGTGGCCTTATTGGCTTCGTACAAAATAGCTGTTGGGCTACTCTTAGTAGCTGTTGACCAGTATTCATCGAGAAATATGAGTTCAGCGTAGACTTTTCTTTGGTAAGGAGGTTACTTATATCTGTGAAAAAAAAACGGCGCAGTTCCAGTGCCTAATAAATCAGCAGACACATGCCTACCTGCCCAGTATCTGTCAGTGTTTAGTGACAGTGTTGGATCATCCCTTGTTTATGGTATCTGTGCTGTGCCAAAGATGTTCGAACATGGTCTCTCCAAATGTTGCACGGACAAACATTTTTCAGTGTATATATTAGCTTGTGCATGTAGGCCAGCTATAGCTAGACGCTCCTGTAGTACCGCTTGGACTCGGGCTGTGTGGTGTCTGCAAGTAACCCCCATCTTCTATAACTCATTCATGTAAATGTATGCAACTTTCTGAACTACGAAATCAGAAGACCGATTTTGCAAGATGGTAATACCATTTCGTATGTTCTCGTCAGTTGCTAACACATAACAGCGGTGGAAATAAAAAAATATTTAGGCGAATTAAGTTCACATATCAAGTCAATGTATACACTAGTCTGTCATTGGTCAAAACCATGGCAGACGGAGGTTCAGCGTCAACAGCTTTTGCACACAGAGGACCAGCTTGCTACGCGTGACTAGCAGCGCTTCGAGTGACTTAAGAATGACAGGTTTGTGATGGCGCATCACACGCGGAAACCTTTTGTCGGGTCGATCGCATGACCGGTCTCTAGCAGGTGTCTGGCTATCCAAGAAGCCGGCTTGCGTTGTTTGGTAGAGCCGCGTCGGGTCACGCCACACATCAAGTCCTCGATATACTTTGGCAAGTGTTTCATCATTCCGATGCGCAGGGATCAATCTGTTCTGCCAATGTAAACGTCACCGAAGCTGCAGGTGAACTGGTAGATACAATGTGAAGTGGACAGCTCTGAAGTCCGCGTCTTGATGTGAGGAAGGGTGAGTGACTCGGTGCGACTGAGTAAGCGCAGTGTAGTTGCATTGTAAGTCCGTTGGTTGGCCGCATCAGTCGTCGCGTTAGAAACGACATATTACTATCTCTTTTGTACGGTGACTGCATGTACACCGGTTTCTTCGGGACAGACGTTTCTTGTGGGTTTATCAGTTTCGGCTTACCATGAAAGGTAATGAAACCCAGTGAATAACCGTTGGAGTCCAGTGTGTCACGAATAAACTTCAGCTCGGTATCTAGTGTATCACCCGTGCATATAGTTCGCGCTCTGTGAAATAGGCAACGAACCAAGGAGCGTTTGTGTTGTGTGGGTGAGGAACTGTTGAAATTTAAATATTGTCCTCCCCAGGTAGACTGACGATGTACCGGTCGATATACTGTACCGCCATTCCGTCGCTTGCTGCTGATATCCAGAAAGGCAAGCGTGTCTACCTTTTCAAACTCGGACGATAACGTTAGATTTCGGTGCGTAGAGTTCACTAAATCCAATAGTTTTCTTATGGTCACTTTATATTGTGCGAATACCATTATGTCGTCGACATATCGACGATGAATTGGAAGTGTGGCAGATTTATGAATTTAGATGAAACCCAACTGTGAAAAGTCAGGGCTTCGGCTGGATTCGAACCAGCGACAGACACAGCATGCCTCAACGCGGCAAGCGTTCTAACAGCTGAGCTACGAAGCCACACCAGGAGCTCGGAAATTTCACATTTGGACTCGGTTACCCACCCGTCCCACTGTCTCATATGGAATCCACCAAATGATTCAGGGGATCGACTGCCCCGGCAGGATTTCTCAAACAGTTCACGCTGGAATCCACCAACGCCACTGCTGAGCATAGAAATTGTATTACTAACAAGTAGTGTGGCAGATTTATGAATTTAGATGAGACCCAACTGTGAAAAGTCAGGGCTTCGGCTGGATTCGAACCAGCGACAGACACAGCATGCCTCGACGCGACAATTTCTATGCTCAGCAGTGGCGTTGGTGGATTCCAGCGTGAACTGTTTGAGAAATCCTGCCGGGGCAGTCGATCCCCTGAATCATTTGGTGGATTCCATATGAGACAGTGGGACGGGTGGGTAACCGAGTCCAAATGTGAAATTTCCGAGCTCCTGGTGTGGCTTCGTAGCTCAGCTGTTAGAACGCTTGCCGCGTTGAGGCATGCTGTGTCTGTCGCTGGTTCGAATCCAGCCGAAGCCCTGACTTTTCACAGTTGGATCTCATCTCAATATCGACGATACAGCGGGATGTCATGCGGTGTATTTGTGAGGTGGTGTTCAATCACAGACATGAAAAATTCAGCCAAAATCGGTCCTAGAGGGCTACCCATCACAACCCCGTCTATTTGTTTAAATCTCATGTTTTAAAGTGAAATTTGATTTTTTCAGTACACATTAGTAGCAATGGCTTCAAGATATTGGGTGTGACATGCAGCTTTGCGTTATGAGCCAGTGCAAGGTCACAAATAAAGTCGTCTGTCTCACTTAATGGCACATTTGTGAAAAGCGAGTTTACATCAAGAGAGCACATAAGTATTCCTGTCAAGTCGACTTTATTTAGAATTTTACACAGCTCAAACCTTTCTTTCAGACAAAATTGGGAAGTGAGTGCACGAACTGACTGTAAAACATCCAGTAACCACTTGGCCAGTTTGTGATAAGGCGAACCCGCCATCGCAAGGATTGGCCGTAAAGGCGTTTGCGGTTTGTGAATCTTTGGTAAACCGTATAACTACGGAGTCGTACTACCAATAGGTTTCTTATAATTGTACTGTCTCTCAGTTATGCATCCATGTAAAAGTAAAATCTGCAAATCACGGCAAATTTGTTTTTCCACCAGCATTATGTTATCAGGTTGAGTGTCCAGTAGAAACCTTGTATCATCTGAAAGGATGACATTCATTTTCTGTACATATTGCTGTTTGTTCATCACCACAGCTCCGGACCCTTTTTCAGGTTTTAAAACAATTACATCCTTCCAATTTATTAGTTCCTTGAGGGCTAGATAGTGTTCACGCCGCAGTAAACACTTTTGTTGACTGGGAGCATTCAGAAAATGATACGATAGATCCACCATTTCAACCTTGAACCAACGGTAGTTTTCTTCAGATGTGGGCGCCAACTCCCCCAATTGATCACATAAGTTTTCGAATTGAGCTTGCACTTGCGAAGTCTCAATAATCTTACGCGGGCATTTAAAGTGAAGCCCAAGAGAGAGTACTTCCAACATTGGGCCCAAAAGAGGTCTCGAGGAGAGATTTATAACTAATTTATGTGGATAGGTGGGAAATGTATCACTTGATGTATGAACTTAATTCGTTTAAATAGTTTTTGATTCTCACCGTTGTGTTAGCAGCTGATGAGAACATACGAAATGGTTATACCATCTTGCAAAACTGGTCTTCTGATTTCGCTGTTCAAGTTTGTAACTTTGTTTGAAAGTGTACATTTCAAATCTAATTTTGATAGTTTTTGCAACAACATACGGATGCTTCCGTGTATCCTTTCTCACCTCTCATTTTTGTCGAATTTCTGATCGACAGATTAATCGCATGGTAGTATTTTAGCTCCACTGTACTACCAAAATTCAAATGTTTAACGTTGGAACCATTTGTCCGACAACCTCTGAATCTACTCTACAGCTATATTTTCTTTTTATATATGGTGACATTCCAGCTCAACGAACTCCCTCTTCTTTTAGTCGTTCTGTTAAAGCCCTGTACGTATTATTCCATGTATACATATAAACTTCCACCTGGTTGTTTCTATCATAGTCTCCTAGCGTTATCATGCAATTGAACGATTATCAGTTGGGTGATCAGGACACTACAGCTGATGGAAGTCTCTCCTGGTCATCAAACTCCATAACCCTCACGGTTTCTTAAAGCATCCTGTGGTGACTTCGCAACGATGGCCATTATTCCCGTTTTCATCTTCTTGTCTGTCTGTTACCCTTTAAGCCATACCCACATACGATTGTAATCAAAAGAAAATCAAGATTTTCGTCCTCGTATCGTCTTATTTAGCTATACGTAGCAGTGCGAATGAGTACACGTAACCAGCATTCAAAACGGTTAGCCATAGTGACGTGGAAATCAAAAAAAGCGCTCACGCCGCACAAATGCCAGAAAGAATACACTTACCTTGACAACATTACCAAGGAGTTTGTTCGCCTCGACGTATTTTTTCTTGACCTGCTCAAATTGTTCTCCCAGACCCAGTGAGAAAGCTTGGAATTGTAGATTAGTGTATTGACCACCGGGAATTTGGTTCTCATAGACATCCGCGTTACCTGATCGCATGGTCACTGTACATTCAAACGGCCCGTACAAACGTCGGGCTTGTTCCCAGTAGGCAGAATATTTAGACACCTCGTCTAATGATATCCCTGTGTCCCTGAAAAATATTGCATGAAGAGAGACATGATGCAATAAATCAAAACCTAACGGTAACTGCAGTCTTAGGAAATCAAACAGTTTCCATCTGATGGAACTGTTGAATACTCAGTGCAATTCTACTAGCCAGCAATCAATAAAACTGAAAGGATGATTCCCATTGATGCAGTTGAATTTCAGAGCACCAACTACGATACGAACTCACTTTACATCACTGGAGGTTCAGATCAGTCTGTAGGTGAGTTTCTGCACACAGACCACTACTTTGATGGACTGTCCGGTAGTCAATGGGGAACACTGATACGGTCGGAAAAATGACCCAGTGTCGTACACAACCTCAAAATAGCCAATCAATATAATACGGCCTTCTTCGTTCAAACGGCGGTCTATATTGAACACTAATATGAAACCCATATTATTCAATCTGATCGATTCGCACTGCATAGGTTTGTTCGCAGCACTAAACGCCCTCGTTTAGTATTCACAGGAGCGCAATGGTGGGGCTTAACACCAGAAGTCTTTCAGACATAATTGCCCTACCTGACCTTCACCGTGTGCAAAGCAAAGTCGAACAAACAAAGGTGACCTCCTGGCGGCTGCTTTCGTGTTCTACAAAACGCGGATTTTCTAGAATTTCACAGCTTGTACATTGGTTAAAACCTAATAGGTTCTCAGCATAGGTTACGCAGACACCATAACTACTACACGGCGGCTAAATATTTTTATCTGTCTTTGCCCATTATTTTGTTCAAAGGCGGGAATAACCGAACACATCCACGGGCTTTTTCAGCCGGTTTCATGCGGTTCAAACTTGTGTAATTATCTCCTTACCAGCCACCTAAAACATTTGGCATGTTAACCTGGCTACAAAATGGCTTAACTAGCTTCGATCAGCCAGATGGGTGTTTCATTACTCCATTTATTCCGGTTTCGTCAGGTTCCTCAAGACATGAATGCGAAAATCGTCCCGGTTATGCACAGTTCGTCATCCAAATACTGTAATTACATTACGCAGTGTAATCAGCACAGCATTTTATTTCAAGTGAAATATTGTTTTGTTTAACTGGTGAAAATAAGCGATGTGCGTTTCTATCGAGACAGTTAAGCTGGCGAACAACAGTGAAAAACAACTGGGCAACAGCATCAACGCTTAGGACCGTATATGTACAACCACAAAATGTGTGTGTGTGTGCGTGTGTGTGTAACTAATGGGAAACAATGATGATACAAGAAGCACCGGAATGTTGGTTTTCTGACAAATTGCTTAGAGTTCCAGATGAGCAAATTCAGGTCAAGGTAATTTATTCAGTAGAAAGAGCCAAAAGGTTTCAAATTATTTCAAGGTCACCAGACCAGTCCACTCAATTGGGCCATAAACAGAAAGCCGTTTCATTAAATGAACCAAATGTGCATAAAGAAGGAAAAATAGCAGGTAAGTAATTCCACCCGCATATCATGAAAATTGTCATAAGTCATAAATTTTGCTGATCTAGAATCTATGCTGATCATAAATGAAGATTGGAAACCGTGCTGTTTTAAACTCAAAAGTTGAGTATATTATGAAGCTAGATGAGACCCAACTGTGAAAAGTGAGGGCTTCGGCTGGATTCGAATCAGCGATAGAAACAGCATGCCTTAACGCGGCAAGCATTCTACCAGCTGAGCTACGAAACCACACCAGAAGCTCACAAATTTCACATTTGGACTTCCAGCTGTCTCGTATGGCATCCACGAAATGATCCGAAGGATCGACTACCCCAGTAGGAGTTCTCAAACAGTTCACGCTGGAATCCACCAACTCCACTGCTGAGCATAGAAATTGTTTACTACTAAGTAGTGTGGCAGATCTGTGATTTGTCGTTTTAGTTTTGCTTACGTGCAAACAAAGTACAGCTTTGTAGTTAAAAGATTAAGGATGTGGTCGAGTACAAAGGAGGAGATCATGTCGTTCGTTAATCCAGTGCCCGTTTTAAAATGAGACCATTACAGGTGTTCAATGTATTGTTTTCTACACCCACCGAAACAATTTAAATAATGTAAACATTGTGAGAAAACCAATTCAGTGATGTTTCTGGCGTATTTTGGACTTTTGTCAGAACCAGTTTCTTTCACCCCAATATCCACCGACGAACTTAAGACTGGTATTCTTCATGGAGAGGCAGTCAGCGTCAAGGGCATTATTGATAAGCATGTACTCGATGTAGTCTGCAAAGTCCCTGCCGATTGCCGCGGACAAGCCAGACAGTGAACAGAATGTTATTCAACAACTACATAATTTTTCGTGTTGAGTGTTATGTTTAACGTGACCAAAACCTACAGTTTGCAAAAAGTATCACCTCAATTTTGACGGAAATAGATGTGTACCTCAGGACCACACAGCACTAACTGTGGTGATATATTCAGGTTTTCGCCCCTTTGGCATACAAAACGCAACACCATGGTCTCTCTCATCCACCGCCTGGAATATGAACACCAACACCACTGGGCAGAATTGGAAACATATACTAGAAGATGAACACTGATCTGTGTTTCTAATTAGATTAAGTAGACTGACTGCTCCAACTATGCACACTAATTAGTCTAGTATAATATACGGTTGCATTGATGTTACAAGGTCAGTGCGATTGTTGAGCTTGGTATGATCATAACATTTCATAGACTCCTGACAGAACACTAGGTAGATGCAACCCCTATGCCACTTGTTCAGAAATTAAGACACTCTTGGTCACCATTCTCCAGTCTAATTCCCACCTCTTCAGATTATCGTATTGCCGACTCCGAAAACACGGACATGCAGAAGTGAATGCGAAATTCGGACTAGAAACCTTACACTGAAGCCAATAGAAAATGAATAATAAATTGACGGCGTTTATCAGCTCGCAATAACCGCGCAGTGTGCTGAGTCCGGTTGGTTAGACTGATGTAAAGCCAAACCGACCGCTTTTCGTCCCCAAACCATAGCTTCAAACAATCAGTTTATTCGTCAAAACGTCTTTTAAAGATAAGAATGCCAAACTGTAACACATGAGAGTTATTGTCATGAGCTGCTTCAGGTCGTAGTAGGAATATTGAGGAACTCACATTTGATGAACACTAACCAGAATAGGTTGATTTCATGGCGTTTGTATTTGGTAACATTAATCACGCAAACACAATTCAGTCTAGCAGGAATGAAAGCGAAAAGCTGAACTCAGAACCAGCTGATATAAGTGTGTGAACGTACTGTTTAAGTTAATCTGGTAATTGTCTACAATGGACTGTTGACCGAAAGAATAGGACAGTACATACTGAGTCCCCGGATTTCAGAGCTAGCCAATCTTTACTCACGGTGAAGTCTTTAGTCGTTTTTGACTGTAACCTAATTATTTCAATGAGGTTTTAACGGGCCCATGATGACGATGTTGATTTGGTGAAGGGTCACTTGAGAAAAAAGGTTGGACCGGTAGTTCGGTGGCAGGTCATCTCAGATTACTTATCCCAGACAATGCGCTAGAAAGATGGCAGCGCCTGAGGAGAAAAGCGGCTCATAATTACACTGCATATAAGAGCAGAATATTTCTTGGCACTGCCTAGTTGGTGGTGCGCACAAAGTATGCGATATAGGGTATTACTTACCTCTACTATGTATCTCGTGAGCTCACTGTTTGTTTAGTTTTCATCACCACATGAACCAATATCTAAAGGGCCTGCTGTAAATACCCATTAACGTTCACGGCATGCTCACCTGGGAAAGTGCTACAATAGGCTGTTCCCAGCTAATAATTAGTTCGGAAGGTTTCATAACTGAAAACAGGCTCAACTGTGATAAGTGTGGGCCTCTGTTGTCTATCCAGCTACACAGCAACGCCGGAAGCTCCGTTGGTACAGCACTTTCAGCGCTTGTGCCCGGTTGGTCTGCTGTCGAACAGAATCCGGCATTCGGCCAGATTATTCAAGAATGAGTTTCTTCAATATTTTTAACCAGTTCACACGGACAATGCAGACGCGTGTGCAGCACGGGATATCATCTCAAAAATGTCACTGGGTTTAAGCACATTTATTTACATAAACCGATTTCATAACCATATTTGCACACAGTTATGACCTCAAATACTGCCGGAGGTATTTGTCAAGAGCTCATTGAGATTGAATCTAGGGTATCACATAACGAATGGTCCATGGGGATACCTTGCATTGGGTGAACCGGTCAGGACAACTTCGATAAAACCTGCGTTGGTTTTGACGGTGTCAGATTATCTAAGATGCATTTGGCTCAGCATGCTGCATAACGAAAAACGCTTCGTGATTAGGGGTTAAGGGTACACAGCATAAATTATTATATATGTCCCTCCGTATCTAACCGTTGCATACCGACCAAATAAAACGCTTACGCTGAAGTTCACAAATTGAGCTGAGTGTTTAGGGAGGATGAAAAAAGTTAAACATTTATCCAAGGGAACACTACGTGTAAATTATCAAAGACTTACAGTGGAGTGTCTTGCAAGCTTGCCACAATTGCACCCATACTCGGTTGGCTAGTCATCCCGGACATGCTGTCTACCGCAGCGTCCACTACGTCAGCTCCAGCTTCGGCTGCTGCCAACATACTAGCCACACCAGCACCTGCGGTGTCGTGAGTGTGGACGTGGATGGGCAAATCCGGGTAACGATCACGAATGGCGCTCACAAGCAAACGCGCAGCTTTCGGCTTGAGCAAACCTATTACAGATAAGCACACAACCGTTTGTATTCACGCTCAGATGGTAGTTGTGTCTTAAAAGCAACAGTACAAATATATGCACAGTGTAAGTGGAAGAGTAAAGGGTTTACTGCATTCAAGATACGATAACTTCCCCTCGAAAGCGGGATCAGTTGCGATTCTAAGGTACAAGTGAGAATGTTTTCAAACGGATTTTCCAGGTTTGTCAGCTACCAAACGGATGAAAAACGGTGGCAAATATTCCTGTCTCAGTGTTACTTCGTCTGGTGACCAAGTCCTCATTCACAACTGATCCAGCGCATCACAAATACGGGTTGACTGGCCAAGCCATGCCACGGTATGTGGATCGTGTGTCAATGTCACAAAAACTGATGAAGAGAAATCAGGGAGGTGGGTAGAAACTTCCAGCTTGTCATCCATGGCGAACAGTCGTCTGACAGCCTCATTGTCATGCAGCGCACAAGCCACTTTACACCAGCAGATTCTGTTAAACATGGGTAGGTGGCAGTAGTACTTGACTCAAGTAGGTAAGGTTTTTAACAGTGTAGCAAGATAGGGGGGATAGAGGGTAAGTAAGTTGCTCACGAAAATGTTCATGTCGTTACTTCACAAGAGGTGGCGCAGGTCAATGAATATACTAACAGAATTTGAAGTATCACTACCGCCTGTTTCACTCATCCTCTGTCAACATCCACACAAACTCCTAGATGAACAGAAATATCCAATAGTTCTAACACACCACTTTCAAAAGTCAGTGCAGACACAGACCTCCGCCAATTTCGAAAACATTTTTTTAAAAACGGAGTGTGTGACGTCAACAACAACCGTAAGAGATTTCGGCTGCCTATATGTTGTTGCTTAACAAAGCAACGTTAAAGCACAACCATAATTAGGAAGTTTAAGAGAAGTTCGATGACTCTCAGAATGCTGACCTCCTGGTGAGATAATGAGCTAGGTCTGATCTGTTTTCAGATGTTGCATAGTAGGATGATCAACTGTGGTTTGCCCCATCGTAGTTTGCCCCCTGTTCAAGCCCAGTAGAAGGTTGATTTCAAAAACATAACTTTGAATAACAAACAAACAAGGTAGGAGGGACCATAGACAAAAGTCGGTCGTTGTAACAAATTTAACCGAACTGAAAGACAAAATGTAGCGCGCCTGTTGCGTTGTACAAGCCTTGCACAATTAATTCTAATCTGCAACATTCTTCAAAGGGGGGACGGAGGTACGCAATATGTTACGAAACTGTGCTGAGATCGAACGAGTGAAACAGTTGGTACATTACTTTAAGCCATAAGTAAGGATACCACGACTCCAGATGCATATGTTTCTTCTCTGCACATGGATGGTATTGGAAGTCAGCATGGAGAAAACGCGCTTTCATAGAATCTGCTCTGGGATTCCGTTTTCAGGTGCGAACTAACTATACAAATTCGTCTTATGAAATCATGATGAATCACGTAACTCTTGCACTAACACTAAGGCATCAGCTAATCTGCTATCTAAAGAAGATCTGTTGGCTTCTGTGATCCATTTGTTCGCTTCTTCAGGGCCAGGTCTATAAACAAGAATAAACCATTCATTTTCTTTTCGAATATGCCTGGAAAGGATGAATATGTTCCACTGAACTTCATCCCATGGGAGCTGCACCGAAACCTTCAACCAAAAAATTATATAGAGAACAAGGAGCTCTGCTGCGATGAGGTAAATTTCTGTTTACTCGCTCCCAGAAGTGTTGGTCCTCAATTTGAGAACGGTTTCGACCGTAAGGCAGTTTAGTTTTTGTCTTCCATCAAAGATGTGATATTATTATATTATATTATTATATTATATATTATTATTATATTATATTGTTATTATATTATATTATAAATCTCACATTTTATTTTTCCACAAAAAGTTCGGGCTTAATTTGAAGGGCTTGTTGGCAGGCGGACAGAAGTTAAGCCTCAACCATGCGGACATCTGAGAAATTACTGAGCGGTACATCCAAGATCAAACTACCCAAGCTTCGTCGTGCATACAATACGTTATTAGTATCGTGATTTTTATCGACATCGAACAATTTGGTCTATTTTAAAATTATCTCAACAATACCCAACTCTATCCCAAATTATTTTCAGTGCACAAAGTTGAACTGAACAAAAGCCTATTGATACACTCATTAAATGACCTCTAACTAAAAAGTTACGGCGTCTATTGGAATGGGTAATATCTTCAAGATCAGGTTACCCATAAGCTTGGCTTGGACGGAACCCTATTTCACAAGCCCAAGCGCAGTTGCATTTGAGTGGATTATACGCAGATGTGGAAATGCTGAGAAGAATCTTGATTTAGAGTAGGTCTAATTGTGAAAGGTCAAGGCTTCGGTGACGTTTTAATAAACGACAGGAGCGACAGCAGCTTTTGCAGCTGATCTACGGAGTCACACCAGCAACTCCGGCAAGCTGTTTCTGCCGCTGGTCTGAATGAGGTCAATTTTCACGACTGGATCTCTTCTAACTTATCAGGTCTACTGAACTACTCACTAGAAATGCAACTTCACTGCTCAACAATGGCGCTGCTAGATGCCGGCGTGAACTGCCTCAGAAATCCTGTCGGGACAGTCAATATTCTGAACTATTCGATGCATTCCATATGAGACAGTCGGAAGAGTGAGTGGCAGGGTTCTAATATGAAACTTCCTACCTACTGGCATGGTTCCGTAGTTCATTTGCTAGAGCGATGGTAGCGTTTTGGCATGCTGTTTCTGTCGCTGTTTAGAATCCAGTCAAAGCTCCGATTTTTAAAAATGGGTTTCTTCGAAATTATCAAACATGCTAAACTATTCATGAATGCAAACTTTGCTAGCAAACAGCCACAGTGAAAATCTCCCTGTTACTCAGAACTGCATAAAACGAAGCAATGAGCCACCCCAAACTGCTACAAAGTAGGATGTATTGCAGCCCGTAAAGTTCGAAGGGGATCACCGGGAGAACGATTTCAGGCAAGAATTAAAGCCTGCTGTTGTTGGTGCTGATGCGTCCACTCATTTTAGCTAGGTTCCAAACATTAAAGACCAGTTCTGTATAAGTGTGAACGCACTTTGTCTAACTATTGTGCTTCCAATGCTGTCTACCACTTCATCTGAAGCTGTAGTGACATGTATTCAAACAAAGCGGGTAAACAGCTCTCCGACAGGTAGCATAACTCATCCTGAACTGGTTGAAACAGCTGGCGATGTAAGAGTCACAATCTGGTGAAACGGTTATCTAAGGCCCACTGTCGTTGATTGCTGTAGATGCAGCGTCAACCGCTTAGCCTATTCAGAATGCTGTTTCGTAAGCAAAACTCGACGCCAGCTTGAAACCGGGGATGCTGAAAACTTGCCGAGATGGGTTCAATAAACAATCATACAATCGGGCAACCTGGCAGTAAACACCAAAGGAACCAGTGGCATCGACTGCCAAGCATTCCTTGATGACGCAACATGTGACTGACTCACCGAGGTCATCTCGTGTTTTGTTCTCAAGCCGGAACAAACGTTTGCTACGGTATGCCTAGGCCATTGCGATCAAACACAGTCACCCATTTTATGCGTACAAAAAGAACTGTTTGTGACGTTGATACTGTCATGGTAACAACCGAAATGGTCTTGAACTTTGACCTTTTGCGATTGTTTTGTGGTTTGGACTTTTGTACATTTCAACCAGTCTGCAGTAAACACCAGTAGAGATGCAGCGGAACACGCTCGAGAATAAATCGCGTCACCTCAGTCCTTTGTCTGCTCTATTCAAATTTGCAACGGGAAATGGTTGTTTCAAAAATCAATGTGACCGACGTTTAGCGAATGTGTACTTATCTGGACACACCAAACACAGCTGTGCCCACATTAGCGACCTCAGCAATTCACCGCGTTGTCATGGCCCTGATTATATAACACTTGTTATGAGTGTGTGCCAGATTAGTGAATGTTCGTAAGATGACCTGAAAGTAAGAATCCTCAACCAGCTTCAAGCATATTCCGACACATAACATGTGCTTTTATTTATCTGATGTTTCCAATCTGTGTTTTATACCCACAGCTGAACAGAGTGAACGAAATATTAACATATAGCAACATGTCTTCCTTCAGCTCTCACAGAAAGGCACATTCTTAGTTTTTGGACCAACGTCAATTTGAGTTACATAAGTAATATTGGGTTGGAGATCGTCAGCCTATTCAGCCCAAACACAAAATCACTCAGCAGTTGGGGCTCAAACCTGAAACACCATGAACGACGAATGGCACAGTTGTCGTTTAACTACATCGGTTTCACCGTTCCATACCCCGCACAGCTAACCGTCTATATTTCCCATGAGTTGCAGACGGCGTTTCCTCTAAGCACCTCAAGCAACACCACCCCACATCTTATGGTAACCACTTAAATCGTGCAAAAATTGGTACCATAAGCTCAAATTTGGTGGATTACGTCAATGCCTGTGAATACGTACAAAGTCGCTTTAAACTGTCACGACAAATACACTTATCGGTTACATCTCATTTGGTCATGTTCGTTAGGCGCAGAGAGACAGTAAAGTTACAAGTCCGCACTCATTGGTCTAACACACTTAGAATACACCCTTTATCGGTCGAATTTCTGGATTTTGAACTACCTAATCCATAAAATCCTAATATGTTTTTCGTTATTAATGCCTACAATTTTAAAATTATTGCACGTGTGGTCCAAAAGTGGTGTAATAAACTACTTATCGCATCTAAACTTCCATGAATAAGAGCTTATCTTTCAATAGTGTAAATTGGTGGTTGTTCAATACTGAGTCAGAATGTTGTATAGACAGGTCTGTAGAAACACGAAATTTCAGCCACGGAGAAATCTCTACATGATGTACCTGTCTGGTACCATAACCGTAAATATACCGGGACAATCAGTAAGGTTAATGTGAGAAGTTGCACCACAATCTGTCTCAGATAACACGATTTACCTGCCATATCCTTGATTCCTAGAATGTGAGTTCCGGCTTTTACGAGTTCGTCCGTCAAGTTTAAATAATAACCCAAAGTGTACTTCTCTTCTTTCTTGCTGGAAACATCGCCCGAATAACAGAATGTACCTTCAACCACTCCGCCAGCATTACCGACCGCCTCCATTCCCACGACCAGGTTGGGCAAATAATTCAAGCTATCGAACACCCGGAAAACATCGATTCCAGCCTTCACAGCCAATTCACAAAATCTGACACAGAAATGGGAAAAACAAATGGGAAAATGAGTCATCCTTTGTTGTGTCCAGGCTGCCATTGTATACCGGCCACTATTCATCGATCCACCCAAATTATGTCCTCCAAGTTGGAAACGGAGAAAACTCGAAGTGGTAATAGAGGACATTTAAAAAAAGTTGCTCTAAAACCAAATCAACATGACGCTTTACACATGTAAACAGACTTGTCAGGCGATTTTCCTGAATGCGGCCTTCCACATCACTCCTACTATGAATGCATATTCGAACAATCGAGTTGAAATGGAATGCACAAGCGGTATAAGGGTAAGCCGGGTCGATTCGCTAGCCAACTTACATTCCTGTATCTTCTGCAGCAGTAACATACTCAACACACCTAATATATGGCTTCAAACCGAACGTACAAAAACACTTTAGAAACGCTCAGTCTCTGCGAGAACTATGCAGTCCGCCATGCTGGTCGGATGATAAATGATCCTCAGAATAATTAGAAGTAGGCGGAGTGATGGGTCTTCGAACGATAGTGGCCAACTAGACATGCATCAGTTCTTTTTAAGCAGGTGCACCATCGTTGATGTTTTTGAAATTCTATGGTTACACAGATTCATGATTTGACACACAAAACTCCAACTATCTAAGTTATTGTAATATCTACCTGGTATCTGTCAGTGACCTCATTAAAAAGTTCACAGGGTTGTACAGCTACTTTAAGTTCCAGTGTGCTTCCACCTTCTGCTAATAAGAAGCTTTTTGAACTAGCAATCTGTTGACGAGGAATTTGGCTAATGTTCATAAATACAACGAGAATACGGCTAACAAGACTTTTGTAGGATGTCACTCTACTCCCGAGGTACATCCAACATTCAGAATTTTATGTGAACCGACAGTTAGCACTCATTTGAGTCTCGCGTAGTTTGACGCATTAACCTTTATTCAAAGTTGTGTGGTATGCGGTACCTGGCAAACTCAGGTTGCACGGCAGCTGTACTGGTGCAGCTAAAACTAGCAGTACAATGTTTGCGAATGAACCGTTATTGAATTGCTACCCAGTCTGGTCGTCAACGGTATCAAAAGTTTGGTTTACGCCCTATATGTTGAGTGGTACGCACAATAAGCTCATATAGAGCTCAGATATAACAGCGTTTAATGGCCCGTTATGTGGTGATGCACAAATGTGAATGGAAAAAAGGTCGAAATAGTTCCGAGATATGAATGTAGTGGGTTCCAGCCTTTGATTGCTCGTGGCAGCTTATGTTAACTGATCACACTTGGACAGTAATCTTAGAGGTGGATGCTGTCGTAAACTGTTATGTGGGTACTGTATAATTGTGAGAATCGGATAATCATCAAAATCGAGAAAGATGGTCTAGTGATTTATGTCACTAGCAACAAGTTCACTTAAAAAGGGTCGAAGTCATATCTTCTCGCGAACAAAATTGTTACTTTCGAGCAACTAACTGCCAGGTTTCCATTCCTGTTGCTTCAGCAATTAGGATATGGGTCGTTTGTGACATTTTAGATCCAAACTCCCCTAACACCCATCACAATGCGCATGGATTCATGGAAAACAATACCGGCTGTGCGGAGCTACGATAAAACCGACTGTGTTCTGACAACAACTATTTGTGTTGGTATCACTGAACAAATGGATATCAGGCCACTGGACATAGTGTTTACACGAAGTATAAGAACGTAGCTTTCGTGTCTGTGCCAAACACACCATGTGAACCAGTTAAGGAAATGATACTAGCCAAAACGTTAGCAAATAATGTGCAGAGTTTAACTTAACGTTGTCAGGCGAGGCATTCGTTAACCATTTCACGTAACTTATGGAACAAATTCGAGAGGAGGTTACCCACAAATTCACCGAGGGTGTTTAAATGAATAAGGGGTATTACAGTCGAAGAACCAAGTAAGCAAAAACTCAACCGAAATTTGAGACTTGATGTTTAAGCAAGTGGCGCAAAATAGTGGAATCACAATAAGTACTAGTCATATGAGTAGATTCATTATAAACAGAAAATATTGGGGTGGCATTCTCGACGGCCTATCAACAACGACTTGAAATCGTGTGAGCTCGTCACCAATTAAAACTCCCAGAGCTTTAACAAACTTTCAGTCTGGCACAACGATTGTTCCATCGAATAACTCAATTTCCCACCTTTGGAAGCACTATTCTTTGTGGCTGAACACTTCGTTAGGCATCACATTAATATTGATAAGACCCACTTCACCGGCGTATCGATCTTTCCTGAGAGACCTCGACACGGACTTAGCAAACAAAGTTGAAGATCCTGATTAACCACTAGTATATTCATGTGAAAAAGTTTATTTGCTGGGAGACTTTTCATACATAACATAAAGGAGCACGTGGAAGAAAAGAACTAAAAAATCGTGTCCTCAATAACTTAACAATATCGTTGATGTGACAGATGAGTTGCGACGTGTGATATTTTGAAAATGTTCTGAGAAGACCTATTTGACTAAGCTAACACAAATTTGGACAGATTCAATCAATAACTGAACACAAAACCAACCTAAACCTGCAAGCAGCGATAGGTTGTTAGGCGTGGTGCGCAAAGATGGACCTTCTGTTTCCTGAGACGAATACTGACTGAAAGTAGTGTAACGGTAATCCAGCTACAAAGTCGTTACCAGGAGCAAAAGATTGTGTTACTCACAGCTGTTGTAAGTAGTGTTTAGGTTTAGCTCATTTCATGTCTAACATCTCTAACAGCGTGGGCGTCTGATCTTAAGATGAAAAAGTTGTACGCAAACAAACAGCGAATTTAGGGTGATGGAGAAGAACCGAATTGAAAAATACCACTGAAAACTGTTTCAGAATATTCCAATCATTCACATTATATCCACAGATTTTTGAAAAAAAAAAACTGGTTTTGTGAACCTGAGGTGGGCCATAAAAATGAGGCCTAATTGGCTGCCTATTGCAACCTTGAGTATTCATTTCGTACCTCCAAGGCAAACCCTAGTTTGCTGAATGGCGAAATCTTGATGCAAACCAATCGTGTATTTAATACTGTACAGCTGCTTAGCAGCATGAAATCGCCTAATCAAACTGAACACATAGGACACATAGAACAATAATAAGGATCCGTCAACAACAGGTTGAAGATAGCTTTTAGATGTCCACTGTTTTGTTCGGTTTTCACAATGACCTATTGTACCCCACTGAACTAGTCCAAATCGACCCAACGAAATAGCGTGATTACTGCCGTGCATATAACACGGCATCAGTTCAGCACAACTTCACTAATGGTGACGCGCATGCGCAGCAACAGAGCAACAGTGTGAGGACTAGTATTGGGAAGTTTCGGACCTAACCTAAGCCACGAAGTAAACATATGAAAGAATTTAACCACACTGATCCAGAGTAGAGAGATCTACCCTAAAACTCAGGGTTATGTGAATATTTGATGTCAATATCCCTGTAAATGGCTAGGTAATTGGATTTCTTTCTGATGGACTGATGGAAGTTCACAACTTCATTATCTACTTTACACACATACGCGTCTGACAGCGCCATTTCGTAGGAACCTACGGCGCAAATTTATAATCCACCGATGTGATTTTCATTGAAAATTATCCAGCCAGGCCTTGGTATTATGGTGGTCCGTTGTAAGCAGCAATGTCCAGGCAAGCGAATAAGCAAAATACAGAGATCAACCTGCCACACAGAGAAAGTAAACAGACTTTTCGGATGCAATACGAAAGCCTTATATTATGTGGTTCATTAAAAATGGATTACTCTCAAACATGTGGTGGAGAGTGGTCTGCACCATCAACGCTGCTCAAGCACAGCAATAGCGGGCAAATCTTCGAAAGGGACACGTTACAGTGGTTGGTGAATAGTGATGTGTCAACCGCTAGTGAACCGATTGCTGTTCATCATCGAAGGCGAATTATGAGCTCGAACAAATACTGACAGGTTTGGCATATTCTAAGTATAGTCAACTTGACCTGACTGAGGAACATTCATTTGGTTCATTCATAGTTATGAAACGTTACTCTTCGCGTACCACTCCAGCATGCGATCAGCCGGCCGGATCATTCATAGTTTAGGTGTGCCTGGCTAAGTACTAACCGGCAAGTCGATAACATGATGTAATGCATCGTATGTTGACGTCAAAGTTTCGGTGTTTTCTTCCGACGTTTGCTTAACTTGAGTTAACGCTTTTTAATTGGATTTCGCTTGAGTCAAATGCTAACTCTTTACTTTTGCAAATAAAACAAACGGACTCATTTATTCCGAACGAACGTACGGTGTTAGTATCAAAGCTGGTATGCACCGAGCGACGTTCTTTGATATGCTGCACATATGGGATAAATGGCGTCAAACTGCGCACGCTCCTGCTACGAAACAGTCAAATCAACTGAGGTTAGTTTAGAAGTCAGCACTGTGACCCCTCAGTCATTTGGAGCTCACTGGACGAAGTTCCATCGTCAGCTAAGAATTCAGTGGAGTTCGGGTTAATGACTAAGAAACAAAATAAACGACGATAAAAGGAATCCTTCGGGACCACACAACACTCAATAAAATTGAGTGTGGTATAACATTTGGACAAATTTCAATGTCTGTAAATGAATTCGTCCAAGTGACAATAACGTTTACCATTGAAAGTCAAGAACAAAAATCCAATTCGAGATCTACCGAGTTGCACACGTTTGCTCAATAAAGTCAGCCTGAGCAGCTTCAGACACATCTGGTTCTTCGTACCATGTGACCAAGAAATACTCAGTAAAGATGTACGGCTTACGTGGGGTTTTTGAGTTGTTTAACTTGGTAGGTAAGGTACGGATAAGTGATACAACTCTGCTTCACTGGACTTAGCGTCCCTGTCTACCCACGTTCAACGGCTAGGAACAGTTCACTAAGTCTTGGTCTTTCTGAATGAGTAGCAGACTCAAGTACATTACTGATGGATTTGGTTTATTTTCAAGTTGACCATCACTCACATTTGATCGCAGCGTTCGC
This sequence comes from Paragonimus westermani, assembly GCA_008508345.1. Classification (NCBI taxonomy): domain Eukaryota; kingdom Metazoa; phylum Platyhelminthes; class Trematoda; order Plagiorchiida; family Troglotrematidae; genus Paragonimus; species Paragonimus westermani. The sequence goes on along the minus strand of QNGE01001115.1, from coordinate 59,123 downwards.
ATTCAGATAGACTTT
>QNGE01001115.1:47590-58895 GCA_008508345.1 Paragonimus westermani | reverse complement strand
GCCCACACACACACATACACTCAGACCATCATGACCAGTACTTCAAACGATTGCTATACAACTTTACGCCAGTTCTTTCAGTTGACCCTTTCACGCCCTTCGCTACCAAACTCACGTTTGTATCGTTGAATGACCTTTATTGTCTTGCTGACATTAGGTATTATATGAAATAACGGCCGTGTTAAGTAAGCACAATCCTGTCTGTGTTTTGTGACTCACTTTTGCACAACATTGTCCGGATAATTTTTGTAGCCCACAGCATTAGCACCACGTAGGAGCATTTGGAATGGAATGTTTGGCATCATGTGTCGAAGGCATTCAAGACGTTCCCAAGGACACTCATGCAAGAATCTCATTGTTACATCAAAAGTGGCTCCTGCAATGATAAATAGGTTGAATGCAACAGGACAGTGTAGTCGAAATAGACAGGAGTAAACCCATTAGGAGGACGGTTAGATCACAGTACTACAGCAAAACACATACCTCGCGAAGGGACTTTACTGTCACTCTATTTTTCAACAATATCCTCATTAGTTTCGACAAGAAACGAACAAATATTGCTGAAAATATTAGCACCATCAAAGGTTACTTAAAACACTGGGTTCTTGGTATTGATATGTTCACCGAGCTTGGCATTTAAGTTGCAAAACATATCAATACCAAAACCATCAACCCGGGCTACGAACAACATCACCACTGTTCTCAACCATCAGAAACACTGGGTTCTTGTATAACTACTTCGTCAGAGTAGGAAGAATACATATGTGGCGTTTACTCGCATCAGTCACAAGCGTGAAATATGTTCGTTCTACACACTATAAAGATTAGGAATAGACACAACTATAAACACACCGAACGTTAGGTAATCAAGACCATAGCAACCCAACAGGTTGTCTCAACAAATTTTATGTACTTAACGTTGGTGATGTTTTTATTTTCACCAGTATGGCTCATTTTCACTTGTTTTTCGTCACTTTCATGCCGGATTAATTTCACAAAGTTAAACCGAACAAAAATTTAGTTTTTGGATGTATTTTCCACTAGACATACGGCTAACAAGTTACAACGTTCACTTCAGTGCGAAGCAACATGCGTTAGTCAATATCTTCAGTTTTCCAGCCTTGTTTCTATTGCACACAAACGGAGATTGGTGAAAACACTAATTCACACAGCCAGGCTTATTTTTACCCCTGACAAACTGCAGACAAAGGCGGGGAAGTTGAGATGAACTTTAGTAACAAATGGATATCCCGGAAAATCTATCGAGGCATAGAATTAGGTAAATAAAGACACTAAACTTATACTCACGGCTATCCAACGATGACCATTTAGCCAGCAATATTATGCACGAACTCAAGTCTACTCTTACTCGAACGCATGCGTTAAAGCAGTTGCGCCTAGATTAGACCATCAAAAGTCGAGTTCTCTGTAACTGTGAGAGTACTTCATCAAAGTTTTCTGTCTCCTTTGTGGTGTACTAATTCATTTACAGTTGCACTGAGGTTTAACTAAGCAGAACAAATGAACTATTACCATAGCGACTCGTGAAACACATCCCGAAATGGTTGAAACAACTGATAACACACCAGAACAAACTTGTTGGACTGGCTGTTCCAAGACCAACCATATCGATTGCTAAACAGATCACCAAGCTGACCCAACAGATTCATTCAAGTTATTATTGGGCAATCGCAACCCAACTGTGCTGTATTCCTACAAACCAATATTTATCCGAACTTACCAGCCGACGTTATATGTACCAAAATAGTTGGGGCAAACTAACGGATCGTCATAATCTTGATTACGCAACACTTGGTTGGTTTGTAGGCATCTTTAGTCTCTGTTTGGTCTTATCTGCATGATATATACAAGTACGTTTAACTTTTGCGACTCATGAGAGTAAACAACTGCTAACATATCGCATTATATGTCTCCTTTTTGCGCCGGTGAAAGGTTTTTGATGTTTAGATAAAGAACCCAGTATAGAAGACAGATGCGACAAAATCATACAGCCATTCTGTGAACCGAAATTTTGTAAATTGTGATGTAATTTGAATTTGTCAGTTCGGTTCACCATAACTGTTGACCGAACTTCGACAGAGTACTTCGAAATAATAACTGCGGTAATTTGGAACTCGAATTCATTATTATTCGCATCGAAGCAGCCGCCAATTTAGCCGTCGAGCTTCATAGTTTGGTGGGCTAATTCGCCCTACCTGACTGCCTATAGTGATGAGACAAGGATTGCAGACTGTATCGCTATAATTAGTAGAACGAATCGTACAAGCCTTCATCATATAAGATCTACGAAAATGAGTATCGTTCTATCAAATGACTGTAGTCTTATTGTACGCTAAGGAAACTTAGACCAACAGAACGTGGGACTGGGTATACTGATGAAAGTCCTATTTATCTACTTCATTCACGTCAGTTACTACAGAGAAGGCCCATGAGATCGATCGATGTTTAACGTTAATGGGTTGGATGAGGCGCACTCATTTCCTCCAAAGACAATGCACGTAGTGTCTTCCTGAAGTAAACCCGACCAGCTTGGTTTTTCCTGATGTCACAACTAACGGAATACCACTGATTGACGCAATAAACTCGATTTTCAGCCTGTAATACTCGCTGCTGCTTAAACAGTTTGATTTGAATTAGTTTGGTGTATGAATGCTTAAGTGTAGTTTGGCTTCTGTTGCCATTCCTCGGGAGTTCATTGATTTTAAGTAATGGTCTGGGTTACGGAGCACACTTTACTTCATTGAAAGCCGTTAGAGATGCTTGTCATTAGTTTCGCATTGACAAGGTCATTTGCAAACTCTCCTCGCATCAACCGCATAAGATCCTCTGACCTTCTCTCTTGGCGCACAATAATGACTTTCGGCGGTCAGCTGGATTTGTTGAAATGTTAAAGTTTACCTGATGTGGACAGAACGAATATAAGACGAAATACCACCCACATGATGGTGAATTCACAATCAGAATAGCAAAATCAGAGACGAATTAAAAGTTTCACTGAAAGACGGCGCCTATCCAGTTCTCGTAGCACAGGATGTCTGTGAAACCGGATAAGGTTGAGCCTGAGGTGGCTGCGTAAATTTGTTCAGGTCATCACTTCTATTTCTTTGTATAGTTCTTAACAAAAGTCAATCAAAACTGCCCCACTGTTTTTTAGTGAGAATAATTTACCTATTGCAAAGCGTGCTATTATTCGCCCGATGACAAGCATGTTGTTGCTAAGGGAGGAATTGTCAAATAATTTTGTATATAGTGTGTGTTCAATGCGATTGGCAATGCTTGTATCGCATTACAATGAAGATCATTCAGTTTATGAGATCATGTGAGGAGCTGCTATGCAACCAAGAACTAAATACGGGGAACATCTGTGGTAACCAGTGTCTGAACCTTCGAACCTATAATTAGTGGTCAGCGTCATTACCAATAAAGCTGGGCGGTGTTCATCCAAACACTCAGATGTTTATATTATCCACTAATTGAAATAGCGTTCTGTCATTTGATAACTTGGAAATATTACTATAGTAAATCGTACAGGATAATTAACAAGGACGTTGGCAGTGTCTCCATTTTCTAACATTATGTGCTCGCCGTTGTGACTCGTGCTGTATCACATGTGAGCAGCAATGATCACTGCAACCACAGATTCAGCATGACCGTGGTCAACATCACGGAGTTATCAATAACTTTTACTAAAATTCAACGCAGAGTAATTGTGGTAAACAAGTCCACTCAATGATTTATACAAAATGAATCTGAAGTGCAGGCTGAAAATTTTCATAATGTCTACTTTGAAAATAGTGAAGAACCGACAGAGAATTTCCCTACCAAACTTAACAAAACTCAGAGAAAATATCTCAAATTTTGACTATACTGAAGCCGAGGAACCCTGCTTTCAACCTTCAGTGTTAACAACTGACAGCCTCTGGACCAAATGAACTATATTTATGTCCAAGCATTGCGTACATATGCTACCTTAGTCCCTAAGTGTTTTGGCCACGCACTGGCTTGGTTTACAGAACCCACCAACTACTGAAGAATTGTATAGCTAACTCTGAATCCTAACAGTAAACTCGAAGGGTGTGCTCAATATCGCACAGGTAACTGAAGTCAAAATGTGCAGGAAGCTTGTATATGTTAGATTAACTGCTCAACTAACTAGGGGTGACCGTTGTCAGCCTATACATCGACAATGAGGATCAACAGTGAATTCTGTTGTCGGCTTTACCCACCTCATTCTAACGACATTATTAGTGTTAATCCTGGGCCACAGTACTGTATAAACTGTATAAACTGAGTGATACTATGGCAACTGTTAGAATATTCTGTTGTTGAGGTTAGTTTGATTGATGAACTAGGTAACAAGTTCACCAACAAAGTACACTAAACCTATTCTAACGTTATACCCGCAAATGTGAGAGGAAATTCTAGCGGAACTCAGCTAGCCAATCTGTCACATAGGTGAATTGCTTCGCCCGAAAAAAAATATTTTCTCAATTTTGTTAATGTTGTTATTTCACGTGCCTTTGAAAATTCAAAAAAACCTTCTGCATCACAGTCCGTTTGTCATGATCCTAGCCTGTTTGTGAATATTCCCGAAGTGTGCAGAATTTGAGTTTCCACCTTTTCCTGGTAACCATCACCGGTAGAGCCCGCAGCCTCCCCTGAAGTACATTCAGAATGTATCCATTCCACATTGCTTGTCAGTGACATGTTCGGGAGTTACTTTACATGATAATATGTGCCAGTCTTCTACATCAACTGTATTTTCCCTAAATCCAAGCTACTCATTATGTCCGGAAACCTTTTCTACCTCTTGTCACGATTGATTGTGGGTAGGTGTTTCGCACATTACAAGTTTCATCACGTGGTACGTGAAAACAATGATAAAATAGTCAACATGGTTGTCCCGTGAAAACAAGACCCGAGTTCACACCTCGCCGATCGCATCAATATGCATTACTTCCCAGCTCTGGAAACAGCGAAATTGGAATCCAGTGCCTATTTTCGAATGGTGTTGGCTGAAAGATTCATGGGAAAGTGGAAGCTGAGAGCAACTGCGAGTGATGTTCAGTTTATATCCACCAATATCATCTGATATTTGCTCGTAATTTCAAGATATCCTAACACTTTTGTTCATTTGTACTAACAATTTCCGATGGTGTCTAAAAAACTGTACCGAATTAGTAAATTGATCCATACAGTCCAACGAGGTATCATTAACTGCGTACCTATTACAGCAACATTATCGTTTACTATCAGTTAAGGCATGAGGACAGTTTGTTGACAGATAACATTGGAATAGCGGTCAGTGTGTAATCTTCGGTTGTTCATCAATAATTTCTGCAAAAAATATCATTATATAGGAGCCTGTCTGTTCATATCACATTGCCCTCGCTTGAAAAGAATTTTGGTGGATTCTGAATTAATTTCCCTAGTGCTCACTCAACGACCGAGGATACAACAATGGGAGAACTCTATCATTTTATTCTATAACATTAAAGTACAAATTTCACAGCTCCAAGTTGACTCCACTTACTGAAACTGGTGTTTGACACCTGTTATTATTAGCAGACAAACCCAGAATTCAGTTTTCCTGGGTGTATAAAGCAAACCACTGTTCTTACTTTACTAAAGATGAGTAACGTGCAACTGTTCATCTTAAGCTGATCAGGAAACATAACTAGCACAAAGTCATCAGAGGGTTCCAACAACTGCATGCGCTCACGATAGTGTCATTCTAACGGACATTTCGTCTTGGTGAAACCCTGGGGCGTTAGAAATTGAATGGGTGACCAATAGTGACCTTTTGTTTAACCCCAGACCAAGCCCATGTTGTCTGATGGCAGTCGGCTCGGTTGTTATCAAAAAGGCGTTGAAAGATTGCCGAATGTCAGCACAAATTTGAAAGGTTCCAACAAATGTATAGGAAAATTGGTTCGGAGGGAGTATGCTCCACTGTACTCGTTATTGAATTCTGACGACCTGGTTCTATCCAAACTAAGTTCTATTTTTGGACCAGTTTCAACTAATAATCAGTCGGGTCGTCAGTAGTTTGGTATAGAAATAAATTTGATATCTCTGAAAACAGCAGATTTGATTAAACATACACAACTGATGTTTGGCACGATAAATGCACATAAATGCGAAGGAAAAAGTCGATCTTTAGTATGGAGAACCCTGACCTCCTCTGGTATGCTCGGAAGCTAGTTATGTAGAACTAACGTTCATCCACCGGTGCAAATACTCCAACATTAGGCCACTGAATTGTGATGCAGAGAGTCTGACCATGTCATATAAAGCCTTGGGAGATGCAGATGGTTCTTGATGAGAGGCGCCCAGCTACATGCTGACTGATCAGAAGAAGAGTCACTTCACAACAAAACTACAGGCTAGTCTTAATCGTATGAAGAAACTCAGATGTACAGATTCAAAACAATCAGATTCACTTTCCGTTACTTTGTGTCATACACATACATATCTCGGTGTAAGACTTGTATGACAAAAACAACAAACAGAAAGTTAATGTCCAGGTTACGCTGAACCCTCCCTTTATTGACAATGCTATCTTAAGCTCACTTGAAAGCACGATATAATAACCCTTGAAAACCGAACCGAATAGTAGTGTCCCCAAGTCACCGTCCATATTTCTTGCTTCGAGGTCCGCGGCTTCATATAAAATACGTGCGAACGAAAATTCATAAACATACCTCCCCAGTTCTCCATAGAGAAAAATTGGGGCATGGCTTGTGAAACAAAGGGAGCAATCTTGGCCAAGTCGTACGTTCGAACTCGGGTGGCTAATAGCGATTGATGTGCATCCCGCATGGTTGTGTCCATTAGTAGCAGATGAGGATGTCGGCGAACTGCCTTTGAGAATCCTTCAGGGCCGGATTCAATTAGCACATTTCGCCAACCTCGTGGGGGAGCCACATCTGCTCGTTGCATTCGAAAAATAGAGAAAAACGGAAACTTCCAGTAATTGACACCGAATTTCAAAACAAATGGTAACAAGAAACGCCTTCTCTTGACAAAATTCAATATGATATTAACCTTTTGTTTGAAACCAATGATTAACATACTCTTATACCACACAGATTGCCGGCCAGCGGACCGCACGCCTTGCTCTGTTTGCACGTTGTAAAATGTTCTAGGTCAAACGCTAACCATCTGCAAATCCTACAGAACCTTAAAAGAACATTCAAACTCACTATAACTTACCAGTTGAGTTCCCGCAGTCATTATCATTAGTTACCCTGTCAGATAAAGCTCAGGGACCTGGGTAGTGTGGACTTTGATGAAAGGTGGCATAAAAAACCTATTACTAATTTATAACTAATGAAGCTTACAGACTGCGAGGACCTCCGTTGGAAGTCAGTTAAATAACGCAAGTCGTTGTGAGGGTGCTAGGACTTACGAGTAAGCCTGACATATATCGTCAAGTTGTTAGTGTCGCTGTCAAAAGGAGTATATCCCCGTCGTCCATTTCAGGTGATTTGGTTTTTGGTTTCCTTTTATTAAAGTCCAATCGTTTCAAAACCAGTGATTACAGTTCTTCAGAGGGCTTGTTGTAGATAACGAACACCTACGCACACCACTCTCATATGAAGCATTAGTAGATGTAAACTACCTTGATGCCAGTGAACTAAGCCTCTTCAGTGCGTTGCAGAGCAAAACGAAAATCACTTCTAACTAGGAAAACCAACAAGAGGTGTTCAAATATGAAACAATTGACTGTGCCCAGGAGATGAACAACTTACCGACTGGAGTGGGGGGAACGGGTGGATCGACTTTCGACGGTTTCAAGTCTGTCCCCAGCTGAGTGGATGGGCCATTGACCATGACGTTGGCTATATGGTTACAAATTGAATAAATCGAAAATGTACGAAAGAATTGACAAATATGAGTTAAAACGTAGTCGTCAAACTGCACCTATCCGCTTAGTTAGGAACCGCATACTCACATTAATCGGTAGTCAGTATTCTTGAATCAACTTGCGGCATAAAATGGCTCTTCGGCGTTTGATTTTGCGAATACATGCTTTCTCCCATAAACCGTAGCTTTTCCAGGGTTCAAACCGTAGTAGTTTTCTTGTGAGTATCTTGGATAGGTTATTAACTTATGAAAACGAACTTGTTTTCCTGATCAGACCAATATATCAGACCAGTATACTGATGAGTAGTCGGGGATTTGGTTCATTTTCAAGTTGACCATCACTCACATTTGATTGCAGCGTTCGCATTCAGATAGACTTTCCAGCCAGCCTCTTTCGAAAAGAAGCACTAGACTCGAGTTTCGCTCTCATTAGAGCTCGTCAGTAGTGCATATCCTTGCCACGGCCGGGATTTGAACTCCGGACATTCCAATCATGAGGCAACCGTGTTAACCACTGCGCCATTGACCTCACATTAGGCACGACCGAATCATCAAATCTGAACGCTCAACCACTCTCGCTTGTGAGCAATGATCAGGTTGCCCGATCGTCTCGAGAGGAGACACAGTTACTGCCTGTTAACTCCAATCGATAACCCCGCGATTAGGATTAGTATAGTTACTCTGGCAACAAACTCCAACTTTATCAACTGAGTAGGCAATCTGGTGCAATTATTAAAAGGAGGACTGTGTCAATATCGAGTGGAATATGATGATTGATTGTGGTGAAATTTATAATTACCGACACCAAGATCTACTTTGCCAGCTACCGTTAACAATTAGTGCCAACAGAAATAGTCAGGCTTTCAAACTATGAGACATTAATCAGCTCTGTCTAACTAAAAACGAGCCGTCCTGTTAAATTTATTTTTGGCTCCCAAGGAAGACACATACAAATGCATAAAGGGCTATGCAACTATCGTTAAGTTTCCTTCAAACCAAGACGTCTGCAAGAGGAAACCCGAAAGTGACCCGAACAATCCAATAACACACTACTAACCAAAGGAGTGAAGGAAGCCTGACAAGTTGTGCACCTGTCAGAAATCTCCCAACCATCACGTACATTCAGGTCAGGTTCATGCACTCTCAGTACAAGCCTCCAGTCGGCAATAGTAGAACAAGAACAAACAATTTTCAACAGAAAAACCAATCACTATTTCGGAAAAGTGTGCCACTTTGAGGCCATATCAGGTTAGTTGCATAAACAGATCCGAAATGAAACTGTGTAATGATTCAGGCATGTAAACTAGACAACACTCAGCACAGACAGAAAACAAAAGTTGCGTGAAACTGTGAGACTATATTTTATGGACCTACTTTGCTTCCGACTCAAAAGCTTTGTCACACCAACTGAACCAGTTGCGCGTTCAGTTGGCTATATCTTTGTCATATAATAACTTGTTAACTGGATTGCTTCATTTGACGATTTTTTATTTATGAAAGCAAAAGGTAACGACAGCTAACACAAATATCTATCGCTTCCTAAATTATTCTTAGAAATAAGACATCATCTAATTTCGTTTCATAGAATAGTCATTGAGATCTGACTATGGATTATTGACGGCGGTTCATTGACCAAAGTTAGGATTTTGTTGGTTGCTATCTTGGCTGTTAACTCCAGGTAATTTTGACCATACGTCTAAAGAGAACACATTTCTGGAGTTATGGAAAACCAACTTTGATGGCTAATTGCTCATCGAATGAGCTAAGGACATAGTGGAATACATATTTGTGAGAGAAGAGAAGAAAAAATGAGTAGCTGATAGATCACCAGCGTTAAAAAAATTTCCGCTCATTTGCTACAATGCCTAATTTAGTACGATGTAATTAACTTCCCAGACGATTATCAGTCTAATAAAACCTTCTAAAATGCTTCAAATGTAGGTTCGTCGCGCCACTGGAAGTTCGGATTCTCGCCCACCGTACACAACAGATCAATCAAGTTCGAATAACCACTGGTGAGGCTGTGGCCTACAGTACGGTAAAGATGGTCTGTTTCGCCTAACGGTTGACCTTGCTTAACAGTAAAATTTCCGAGATCGGATTCTGTGTATACCGTGATCAATTTATTAGACGCCGCAAAATTCAGTCATGTACCAAGGTCACAAAACCGAAAATGAAATCTACAATGCGTAAGTATATAAAGCCTACAGAACTGGAGAATTACATATCCCTCTAAACTGATCGAAGCTACAAATGCTTATCGACCGTTGAAGATTAGATTCTAACTGACATTGTAACCTCGGACCTAAGCGATTGGCCGCGACATGAGATCGAAAGATTGACCCCAAAGGATGACATTTGATGGTGGTAACAAAAACCATTTGTGCAAACTGCTGTGTGTATGACACATGGATAGGTGTTATTATCGACTAACAGTCACAGGTCATGTAAAAAGTTTGGGAGGCAACGGTTTTTAATTATACGAAAACCACAACGGTCGTGATGACCAGGGTTCAATATTGGGAACATTGCTGACGGAAAATTCTTTCAAATACTTGTCAACTCATGGAGTGAGGGGACAACACTTCATTCTAATGTAGCCAATCGATATCGTACGATTCTATAAGGCGTAACAAAGTGTCCCTATCCGTAAAGTGAAAGGGGGACAAAATTTCATGTAAGATAGTTGGAAGTTTTAATCAGTAATGGACATAATATTCATTCAGAAAGTAGAAATATGCCGTTAACAATCAGAATTGTTGGAGAAGACGCTAGAGTCTTAGATACAAGCGCTTAAGCAATCAAACTGGGAAATTAACAGAATTCAGGGAATTCCGCAGTATACCAACTAGCCCGCGACGCATTTCGTTCGGCTACCTTCAGCGATAAGTGGACACGTAAGTAACAAAATTTATTGTAGAATAATTTTCTGTTCCTTTCTCACAGATATCACGTAACATACCAATCTCAAATGAAAAAGGTGGAAAAATCGGTTAATCAGCAAGCAAAATGAAAATTTCCGCCTATATCAGTGCAGAAAAGATCCAAACTACGATCTGCCGAACGTTCATTTACTTACGTAAGTAATGGGTTTAAAACTCAGATTAGGTACAGCAGAAGAACACCGACGGCCTAAGAATAGATGCATGCATTTGTACCAATTACTACATTAGCGATCATCATCATAACAGCCATGAACATGACCAAAAGGTACTGTGGCTCGGGCCGCCGCTCACCTCAACAGTGACGTGGAATACCCTACAAAGAAACGTTATTAAGAAGGCCGGTAAATACTAAAAGAAGACTGAGCGGAAGAACTAGATGTGGTATGGATACAGGTACGCCATTGACTGCGACGCACCGCAATCTCGGACAGCGTATCTAACCAGCGGTTTGAGTGATCACGAGGACCCCA